>PVJO010012281.1:0-56137 GCA_004026905.1 Hystrix cristata
CAGGGGAAAAAGAGGGGAAAGGGAAAATATGGAAAATGATGAATGAACCTGCTGTAAATAGGGAGGGAGGGTGCAGAGGGGAGGGGGGGAGAGGGGGGAGAACCAAGATACATCATGTATAGGTACAGAATTAATGTAATGAATGTGACCATTGTATGTAGAATGTACCAATACATGTTCTTGGTTTAAAAAAAAAAAGTATCTAACACCTACCGACTCCCTAGTGTGTATTGTGCATTGTTCTAAATACTTGCATTAACTCATTCACTCTTCGTATCAACCTTACAAAGAAGATGACTTCATAATTCCCTTTTTGTAGATGGAAAACAGAGGTACAGAAAACTTAGTGTCCCCAGAGTTACACATTGGTGGATGGCATCAGCACGTTTGAAGGTGGGCGATCCTGTTCCTGGCACTCTGCTTCTTACCATTATTGCTCCTACGGAAGCGCCAATAGTGCCCATACCATGGCACTGCTATTAAGGCCAGGCTAGCCGCTGCATTTAAAATGCCTAGCGGTGCCTGGCACAATGGAAGCTCTCAATAAATGTCAGCTATTATTATTATAAAAAGAAGCTAGAGTGTTTAATTTGGGGGCAATAAGCCACTCCGAATGGATTAGTTTGAATTTTGCAGTCTGGGTTTAGACAAAAAACAAGCCTGAGTATTGTGAAAAATCGAAGCTACACAAATCGAGCTTGCTACTGTTGTCCTGTTCTTGCCCTCCCGCGTGAGGCCGAGCACGCACTTCCCTGCTCTTTGTGTTAGGGTGGCAGTGCACGAGGCCTTCCCATTTCCTGAGCTCAGGTGAGCTAGCAGGGGTCAGCCACGCCGGTTTGGCTCCAAAGAACAAGTAGAAGGACATGGGATCCTCACCGGACCTTGTGTCACTTCTTCTCCGTAGTACTCCACACACCCGTAGTGAATGATTTGTGTACTTACATCTTTCTCCTCCCCGTCGCCCCGAGGCTCCGGAGCAAGTTCACTTGCACCTGCTCTCCGGGTGAGGCGCACGATCGAGCAGGTGCAGTTCTCAGGTTCCGCCGAAAGGTGGCAGGGTGACTCTGCAGACACTCACTTCCCAGCATCCAGAGGAGAAAATGACTCAGCGCGGAGCTGGGAGTTAGGGAGAAACTGGAATCTCTGAGGATCTCTGTAGCCCCGACGTTGGTCAGCAAAGGGCGCTGCACACGGTACATGCTCGGAAATATTTGTTGAAAAAAACAGTTGTTCTTCCAACTGTTATTCATTTATCTCTCTTCAACAAGAGCAACCTTTCAAGAAATATTTATTGAGTGCCTACTATGTAGGCAGTGAGGTGACAGCGATGAACGAGGCGGATCCACTTTGTGCCCTCTTCCAGTATATGTCTAGCAGGGAGAAGATGGATAATGAGACAAAGAAACAAAAAATGCTATGGAAAGAGGCACCTGTTTTGGTCCGGAAGAATCCGGACAGCTTTCTGAAGCCTCATTATCACTGAGGAGCAATTATGTATTTAGTCATTGTCCTTTTAAGTGAAAGATAATTCCTTGGCTACATAAGCTGTCCCAAGGCAAAGTGAATAACACAAAAGTTCGGGAAATTTCACTATCGGCCTTTTTCAAATTCACAAACTAGACCCAGTGTAACTATTTTTCTCAGAAGACATTTGTTGAAAAGGAGTCACAAATACTACTCAAACCCCAAGATGGGCTTTGATTTCCCTGAATTCTCAGCCAGTTTCTCCTACGGCTCTGGGTGTTTCATTCTGCCTGGAGTATAGAACCTGAATACAACTACGAAATGCAAGTTCAGAGAAATCACCTGGCTGCTCCCAGCCGGCTCTGTCAGCTGCTCCTACACAGAGCTGTATTTTCCTCCGGGACTTGCAACCACAAACACACAACAAGTGCGCCCCTTGTCATGCTGCCAGGAGACTGGCGCTTGTTTCCTCTTCTTCTGTGTGCTCAGGGCGGTTTATATGAGAAAGGAATGTGGCTTCTCCTTCCAGCCCTCCTCTCTCTTCTTTCTTTTTCTCTCTCTTCTTTGTCTCTCAGTTCTTCTCTTTTCCCCTCCCTCCCTCTTTCTCAGTGACAGGAAAGAGAAAAGAAAAAAGGATGTTTAGAGAAAAGAATGTGTCTTCTAATTTCTCCCTTGGTGATAGTTTTATTCAGATTTTGAAGCTTTCTTACAGGGAACTTGGAAATATATTTTTCTGAACATTCCTCTTTCGATTGTAATATTTATATAAGTGAACTGATGAACAGTAGTTTTAAAATAATGTTATAGCATCTTTCCACATTTTCTTTATTTCTCCACAAATAAATATACATACTACGCTTTTCTCTGACTCGTGTGAGAGTAACTTACGGTTATTAATGACCCTTCGATGCTAACTGCTTCAGCCTGTATCTACTAAAACTAAGAGTTTTTCTTACATAACCACAAAATGATCATACTCAGGACCTTTAACATCAACAAAATACTGTTACTTCACGCATATTCCAAATTCAAATGTTGTCACTTACTCCTAATCCTGGCTCCGATCTGGCATCATACATTGTATTTGTATTTGCTTGTCCTATTTCTTTAGCCCCCCAGAAGAGTTTCTCAGCCTGTCTTTGTCGTCATGTCTTCATTTTTGAAGGAGACCAGTCAGTTCTACACTCTAGACAGAGTAGTGCAGAAACGAGGCTGTGTCCTTCTCTGGGGATCACAGCAGAAGGGACATGATGTCGGTTTTGCCCCTTCTTTGTGGACGTTCACTTTAACTGCACAGTTAAGGAGGTGTCCACTATGTTTCTCCACCACAAATACACATTTTTCTCTTCATAATTTATAATACATAATTTGTGGGGAAACAACTTTGAATCTTTTCTACAAACTTCTAACCAATAGTTTGGGCTTCTTGTTTAAATAAATTACTTTTATGTCCATTGCAAGATATTGATTTCAAAGTGTTCCATTCCTGCTTAGTGAGTATTTCAATTAATACTTCCTGTATTAGTGAGTATTGTAAAGAAGAGTTTTCGCTTCTCCCTCTTTTTTGATATATTAGTTCATTTTTTCTGATTTTAGTTTTTAGTATCAGTTTAGACTCATGGATTCTATTTTATTCTATGTGTTGATTCTATTACTTTTCTTGGTTTCATTTTGATGGTAAAATTGTTCCAAATTTCATTGTAGAAACCCTTCAAGCTGGCCTCCATGTCACTTTGAATGTTCAATTAGTGTTTGATCATTGCCACACTTCATGGCAAGAGATGATCCAAGATTATGTTACGTGTCCTTTGCACTAGCTCTAGAACCAGCCATTTCTCCAAAAGGCACTGCCTCCATTTACAGGAGAATGGTATTCACAAAACAAGATCTTGGCACTCTCTGCATTTGTAATTACTGGAGTGCAGGTACTTCTAGGCCCTTTGGGGACCTGTAACTCTAAGCAGAGTTACAGATGAGTTCATATGGACCTCTTCAATTCCTATCCAACACTGCAGGGCTCTTGCTCTGCTTCTGTCCCACCCCAAAGAGGTACCCTGCTTCCCTCATACTGGGAAACTTGGCCCCCAGCAACACTGATAGGATCACCCATTTGTTCAGTCCCACAAACTCATACAAAATACTTTCGAAATTGCTATACTGCTTCACATCTAACAAGAAGCCTCCAAGGAAAAGTTCAATATGCATTTGCTATTCTTTTTATCTTTAGATAGACAATATATAGCCAAAAGTTACTTGGATTGGTTTTTCGTTTTCTTTTGGGTTGGTTATGTTATCAGTTTGGTCCTATACCATCAGGTCCTTTTCAGTTAGTATGTGTTTGCAGTACCTGCTGTTTACACTCATCTTGGGGAGTGGGTACATGCACGTAACACAGCTTGATTCCATTTTTATTGATCACCTTCCCCTTTCTGCCTACCTTCTTACCGTCTCCTCTAAATTTCCTTTCCCCATCTTTGTTCTTGTTGATATTAATCTTATCTCCTGTTTATGACATATAATGTTTACATCCATTGAGGTTATTAGGTTCCTGGATATGCCACACATATCTTTATTCTACTTATCCCGCCCACTCGCCTTCTCCTCTCACCTTCTTAGACCCCTTCTTGTTTGCAAGAGCTCTATCCTTTTGTCTCCTTCGATCCATCCTTTATTGTACCTTGCCTTGCTCAAATGAGATACTATATGGTACTGAAAGTTCTGTGTCTGATTTAATTCATGCAACATTTTCCAGGTGTTTCCATTTTCCTACAAATGTCTCACATTTTCCCTTCTTTATGGCTGAGTAGTATTCCATTGTGTATAGATACCACATTTTCTTTATCCAGTTGGCTGTTGATGGGTGTAGAGTTTGCTTCCAGGATTTAGCTATTATGAATTTTGCTGCTATGAACATTGGTATTGCATGTATCTCTATAGTATGATGTCTTTACATCTTTGGGGAAGATACCTAGAAAGTGGATAGCTGGGTCATATGGAATTTCTAATTTTAGTTCTTTAAATAATTTCCATACTGACTTCCATAGTGGTTGTATTAGTTTACATTCCCACTGACAATGCAGGAGGACTCTTTTTTCACCACAGCCTCACTAACATTCGTTATTTTTTTTATTGTTTGATGATTGCCATTCTTTCTAGTGTGAGGTGGAATCTTAGCATTGTTTTAATTTGCACTTCTCTAATGGCTATGGATGTTGAATGTTTTTTCATATGTTTTTTGGCCATTTGCATTTCTTCTCTCTGTTGAGAGAAGCAGGGTACATCTTTGGGATGGGACAGAAGTGTCTGTTCATTTCATGTGCCCATTTCTTGATTGGGTCTTTTATTTTAGGTGGTCTGCTTATTTTTGAGTTCTTTATATATTCTAGGTATTAGTCTTCCATCTGAGGAATAGCTGAAAAAATTTTTCCCCATTTTGTAGGTTGTCTCTTCACTCTACTAATTGATTCTTTTGCTGTCCAGAGCTTTTTAATTTGATGTAACCCCATTTGTTGCTTCTTGCTGTTATTTCTTGTGCAATTGTGGTTCTGTTTAGGAAATCCTTTCCTACACCTATGACTTCAAGTGTTTTACCTATTTTACCTTCCAGTAGGTTCAATGTTTCCATTTTCATGTTTAGGCTTTTCATCCATTTGGATTCTAGTTTGGTACATAGTGAGAGGTACGAGTCCAGTTTCAATCTTCTGCAAACAGATACCCAGTTTTCCCAGCATCATTCATTGAAGAGGTTATCTTTCCTCCAACATATGCTTTTGTAACCTTTGTCAAAGATCAAATAGCTTGAATGTCTGAGGCTGTTTCTGTATGCTCTATTCTGTTCCATTGATCCATGTGTCTGTTTTGGTTGCAGTAACATGCCATTTTTATCATTGTTGCTTTGTAGCATAGCTTGAGATCCGGTGATGTGATGCCTCTTGCTTTGCTCTTGTCGCCCAAGATTGCTTTGGCTATTCTGGGTCTCTTCTGGTTCTAGAGGAATTTTAGGATTTTTTTTCCTAGGTCTGTGAAGTATGCTGTTGGTATTTTGATTGGGAGTGCACCGAATCTGTGTAACGGTTTTGGGAATATGAACATTCTGACCATATCAATTCTGCCTATCCAGGAGCAAGGGATATCTTTCCACTTTCTTATATCTTCTTTAATCTTCCTTTGTCACAGTAATGTAGTTTTCACTGTAAAGGTCTTCCACTTCTTTGGTTAGGTTACTATCTAGGTATTTCACTTTTTTAACACTACCATGAATGGTATTGTTTTCATAACTTTCTGCTCATTGAGTTTATTAGTTGTGTACACAAATACTATTGATTTTTGCATGTTGATTTTGTATCCTGCTACATTGCTGAAGTTGGTTATTATTTCTAAGAGTTTTTTGGTGGACTTCTTTGGGTCTTCTATGTAGCGTATCATGTCATCTGTAAATAATGATAATTTGAGTTCTTCCTTTCCTATATGTACCCTTTTACTTCTTTCTCCTGCCTCATTGCTCTGGCTAATGTTTTTAATACTATGTTGAATAGAAATGGTGATAGTGGGCTATTTATCCAATAGTTCTCAAGATTTCTCCTTTAATAGCACTCAAGGCTGTAATTTTTCTGTACTGTTTTTGCCACCGACCAAGGATTTTACTATGCAGTTCTCTTATTATCATTCAGTTCCCAATGGTATTTGTCTTTTCTTTTTCTCAAGTCTTAGCGATCAAACTACCTTTCACGGTTTAGATTGAGAATGTTCCCCTAGAGCCTCATGCGCTCAGAAGCGGGGCTTTATGGAGGTGGTTGGCTCATGGGGACAGTGTACTCATGAGCAGATTCATACCCCGGCTGGTTCAGCACCTGGGAGCTGGGGCCTGGCCCGAACAGGTGTGTCACCGAGGTTGAGACCTGGAAGGGTATGTCTCTCCTCAGGCTCCTCAATTCTCTCTCTCTCTCTCTCTCTCTCTCTCTCTCTCTCTCTCTCTCTCTCTCTCTCTGCCTTCTAACCACCACGACCCTTCTCTGCCCTGTCCCTTCTGCTGTGCTGCTTCTGTGTTTATACCAGCCAAACATGGACTGAAACTTCCAAAGTGTGAACCAAAATCAACCTCTCCTCCTTTAAGTTGCGCGTGTTTGGTATTTTCTTCCAGCAACAAGGAGAGTGACTAAGATGCTATCTTTAACATTTCATTTAGGTATGTGTGTGTCACATATAAACTGCAAATGCTAAAATTTTAAACATAGGCTGAAAATTGTAGTGGAATTTAATTCGTTGGCTGCTACTAGAATTGCTATATTTTAAGTTATCCCTCCTATCTTATGTTCCTATTTATCATGTCTTTCAGTTTGTTTCTTCTGTTTTTCTGACTTTTTGTTGGTATATGAATCAGGATTTTTGGTTAAAAAAAAGAAAATGTATTTTGACTAATTTAAAACAACAAATCATTTAGGCATTTCAGGTAGATCTCAGAATCTCTGAAAGGATGAGAGACACAAGCGTGGGGTCCACAGGGTGAGCCCCCATTCGAATCCCACCTCAGGACTCCTCCAAGGGACCCCGATGCTGCAGCTGTTGAGATCTGGTGCCCAGCATCTGCCATCACTCCCTCTGACAAACGGGATGCATCTACCACTCCCCTTGGTAGACTGTCTGCACGGTCCTGCTTTCGTATTCCAGTCTCCAGTGTCGTCCGCAAGCATCTGATGGTAACCAGGTTACACGCCTGGGAGGGATGTGAGGAAAGCATGTCTCTGGCATCTACAGTGGAAGGGCTCAGTCTCTCCAGGTTGGGTAATTTCTCATACAGATGAAGATGGTTTGGAGGTACTGGACAACCAGAATGATGAATATCTACTACAGTTGCATTTGTGGGGTTATTTTTGTCCAATTTTTTTCATCTAGTGGTTTAGAAGTTAGACGTGCTATTTCTAGTTTTCTAGTAGTCATCTTAAATTCTTTTTCTTTAATTTATTTATTTATTTATTTATTTATTTATTTATTTTGAGACAGGGTCTTGCTATACAGTTCAGGCTGGCCTAGAACTTACTGTGTAGCCCAAGACAGCCTTGAACTTGGGCAATCCTCCTGTCTCAGCCTCCTGAATGCTAGGATTGCAAGTGTATGCCACCAAGCCCAGCAGAAATACAGCTAAGTTTTATTTTTTTATTTTTTTTTTACCAAGACCATGTATTAGTACACTGTATACATAATAATCACATTCTTTGTAGGTAAATGGATGCACCTTGAGAAAATACTCTAAGTGAAATAAATCAGACACTCATGAGTACACATTGAATTGCTTCTCTGATATGAGAAACCATAAGCGTAAATAAGGACAAAGAGGTATAATAGATATTATGTAAAAGGAAGATAATATTCAAAAGAGAGGATAACTAGAAAGGGAGAAGGAAGAAAAGAAGGAAAGGAAAAGGGAAACAAAGGGGAAAGGGAAAAAATGGAAAAATGTAAATAAACCTGCTGTAAATAGGGAAGGGTGGGGAAGCAGAAAGGAGGGAAAGGGAAGATGTGGGAAACCAAGATACATCATGTACAGGTACAAAATAGTCACCTTAAATTCTTAACCACTTAACTTCATATTATTCTGTAAATATCTAGAACCAATAAACTTCTACATCCTTTCGCCAAATAAAATAAGAGCTTTAGCATGCTATCACTAACTCTTCTGACCTCGCTATCCCCTCACCTCTTCTCTCAAGGTGATCATTTGAGATTTGTAACTCAATATTCTTATTAATTGCTTTTGCCACAGGCATCAGCAATTATGAGACAAAACCAAAGTTTCTGCCTTTTATTTTTGATGCTCAACATTTTTTTTTCCTACAGGGCTGTACCCAAACCAGCTCTCATTGGCTCACAAGAGCTAATTGTTAGCATTTCTTTCTAACTCTGTGCTCAAAGACATCATTTTGTTAGTTTAATATTAGCCATAGTGGAAGTGACTTCTGTGACACAAATCAAGCCTCCCCCACCCCTCAAAAGTCAAGTGTTAAACATTTACCAGCATGTCGCTACTTGTTGTATGTCATATCTTTCTTTTTATTGTATTACTTCTTAATATTGGAATCCCCTTGAGTATTTTAAAGAGGGCTAATGAATAATAAAACTTATTAGTATGTCTCTTCCCTCATACTTGAAAATGTCAGTTTGCCTAAGAAGATTTACTGAAGAGATGGCTGCTAATTGCCTAGCCCAAGTCTGTTTTCCCTTTTTGCTTGAGAAGGAAACTTCAACTTTTAGCAGAGTACACTAATGCCTGGAGTAAGCATTATTTTTTTTTAGTTTTTCCTGAAGCAAGTGCCGTCATATGATCAATTACCATCCAATGAACTTGACCCACATAATGTGGAACTTCCAGAAAGCCTCCTTAAAGAAAACTGACAAAACTGGGACATGTGTCCATTAAACTCTTCATTCTACTTCCTTCATTTGGCTGATTGGATCATAGACAAGAAGGCTGCAGCACTTTGTATGGTGAGGATGGAATTTAAACCTTGAAAATGGTGACAACAGAAAGTTAAAAAGGGCCTGACCACTGATAAGTTCATGGAACTGGGTTGATCCTACTTGCCCCAATTTTTCTCTGGTATTTTCCATCTCTTTGGTGAGTTTTGCTTTGTTTTGTATTCTGGGATAGTTCCTCTGTTTGAGTTTCTAGTAACTAATTCCTTCTTTAACCATACTCATCCCATCATTCATCTGTTCTTGTGAATTTTTAATTTTTACCAGTCGTATTTTTAATATCTAAAAATACTTTTATGTTATCTGATTGTAGACTTAATGTTGTAACAGTGTCTTCCTCTTCCTCTTTCTCAGCTCTAGTCCACATATATACTTAATATTCACATTATAGGATAGAACCCACAATTAAAATTCCAAATGATGTTTCGAATTCTGAATTTTAACTTCCAAATTATTATCTGTGGCTCCACTTCTGTGAGTTCCTTGAGAATAGAGACAATATAAATTGCTGAGTAAATACATGTGGTTAGATTCATTGGTAAAGATATTTGTTGAAGAATAAAATTAATAGAGAAGATACTTAAATAGCCCTTCATCCTTCCCCAAATCACTTTGAAATTTGAGTTTAAGGATGTGAGATGATAAAGAGTTGCCATCTAACAAAAACTTAATACCAGTCCATCATTCTAGCTAAGGAATTGGCAGATTTTTCCTGTAAGGTGCCAGATATAAAATATTTATCACTTTGTCGGCCATATGGCCTCTGTCACAATTATTCTGCCATTATACAAAATCAGCCATAGACAATAAGTTGATGAATGGGTGTAGCTGTGTTCTACTACAGCTTACGAACCCAGCATGTCCTGTAGTTCTAAAGTGTCATGAAATATTATTCTTCCTTTTATTTGTTTCAACTATTTAAAAATGTATAAATTGCTCTATCTTACTGGTTATACAAAATCAGTGACATGCTGGATTTGGTCCTGCAAGCCACAATTTGTTGTCCCCTCTACTAGCTATCTCCTTTAATGCCTGTTTTGGTCAAACAATCCCAATAGCATTTATAGCTCTTTTTTTCTTTCACCTGAATTTCATCATCCGCTAATGGACATTTGGGAGTGAATCACAGGTCTTTTTCTTTTTCTTTTTCTGTTGTTTCTATTATTCTTAGCCTCATTTTGGCTGAAGCATTACTGTTCTGCTTTTCCTCATGATTTTATTTTTATCCCAACAAAATGTTAGCTCTACACAGACAGACAGATGGACAAACAGACATACACACACACACACACACACACACACACACGCACACACACACACACACACACGAGTCCAGAGAAAGAGACTGAGCTAACTATGAGAAACTGAGGTGACTGGTTCTGTTACCTTTGCATCTCCTTTTAACAAGAGAGGTAGGCAGTATGTCCTTATCACATTACAGTACCGGGGATTTGAGAGTCAAAAGAATCAGAATAGTCATCTACACAAATCCTGTTTAGTGGAACTTTTCTGGTTCTCACACTGAACTTCAGTCCAGAAGCATTTCTCTTCCGAACACAGGTCCAGGCATTCTCCTTCATGCTCGGATGGTAGCTTGACTGAATATGGCATTTCTGGGCTGAGACTTCTAAATTACCATTCTCTTAGCCACCTGTGTTTTGCTAAAATAAGGCCAGCCAAGATATCTTGCCGCCCTGGCCAGTGTTCTTGAGAAAATGTGAAAAAGTGTATGAACTTCACCAAAATATTTGCCAAAACAGACTATTCCTTTGCACCTCATATCATATTTGCATAAGAGTAAATCATTTGATGTCAACAGATTTTTGTTGTGTGAACGAGAAGGTATTCGGAAGTGGTTTTGCCTGGTTGTCTTTTTGACCCACTCTTGGCAGAACAGTATTAAGGTAAATCTATGAGGAAAGCAGACACAGTTGGTTGCTTCAGGCTGAGCCACATCACTGGGGTCACCATGGGTGCCAGCGGTCTGGTCCTCAGCTTAACAAATTCAGAAAGTTGATTTTTATGGCATTCATGCGGAGGTGATAAGGCTTCAGGGGGCTGAGTCACGCTAACTAAATTTACAGGAGACTAACTGATTAAATGGGAAGCCAGTTGATTAATTTACACTGAGCAATGGAACTGCCAGCCTGCCAGCGCTTTCCTGCCAGAAGAAAAGATAAGTTAGAAAACCAAATTAAGGTCTTGTTTGAAGAGTACAGAATTCAAGACAGAGTTGTTTCATGGGTCTGATGGATGGTCACCCGGCCGCGGCAGTCTGATGAGCCCCACCGCTCTGCTGCGGCGGATGCCACGACTTGTGTGACCGCCGGTGACCCTTGCTCACAGCCACTGCTGAGACACACTGACTGTCTTACTCTACCGTTCTCCTTTTAAAAGTCTTTTTAAAACTGTACAATATGAAACATAACCCGGAATACACAGAGATAGCATTCCGCTGCCATCACCCAGTGGACCTAGTATTTTACATCAAACTCTACTCCTGTTTCCATAAACTGTTTTTTCTACCATCTTGTTCTAGTCTCTGAATCTTTCTTTCTCCTTTTTTCTCTAACTGGAAGTCAGCTCTTCCTTGAGAACACTATTTCCCCTGTTGCCTTCTTAAGTGGTGGCTGTTCTCTTTTTTGTGGAGGTTTATTTTTATTTTTTAAACGTTATCTCTTTATTTTTCTCTATTTTCCTACCAAACCCTCCATGCTCCTGCACCTGGCAGGGGGGTAGGTGACCCTCTTAGTTTTTCATTGCCATTTCCAGAACATTCTACCCTCCACCAAAACAGCCTAATTTTAATCTCATGAACCACTTACTACCTCCCCCTTGTGGCAGTCAAACGCGGCCCCCTGATTTTGTATGTATTTTAGCTTTGGGCACATCTTCACTGTCTCAACACTGCATCAGCCTTAACTCTTGGTGACTTCAATGATGCACAAAGATAATCCTACATACATCCTAGACTCTCAGCTCCTTTACCCCCTTGCTTCCAGTCATCTTGATCCTTCTCCACTTCAGTCAGTCATTCAGATGACCATACCATACATCTGATTATTGCCAGTAACTACAGGCCACTTCAAAGTCCGAATTTTATGCATCCCACTATCCCACAACCACTTCTTATTTTCGTACTGATTTCCCATCTCCAGCAATTCTTCAGTCCTACCAAGACCTATGATTCATTGACCCTGTCAGTTTTTCACCATTTCTCATTCCATAGAGTCTTCACTTCCTTTATCATGCAGCTTAGGTTCCATGGCTCATTGTTATCATTTCTCTCTTGTGTGTGTCTGTGACTCCTTCATCCCTTATCTTGTTTCATCACACCCATCTGACGAAGCTGTTTTAATCAACTTTTCTGCCTCCCCTGAACTCGCATTATGCGGCTAACTGTGCCTAGGGAGAACATTCCACATCCTCCTGGTCTCCCTTCTGACCCATGACCAGCACCCTCAAGTGGGCACCCTCAAGTAGCATTACTTGATGCTACTCAGTAATGTTACGTTTACCAATTCATTTACTCTCCCACTCTTCTAAACACACAACACCTTCCCTTTTTCATCTACCTCCAGCACCTCCCTCATCCTCAGTCTCTGCCAATGACTCCTTTCTCCGGAAAGGAGAAGCGATCAGCGGAGCAGCTGCTACCTGTCCTCACCCCAGCAGCTGAGCCCATCCTGTGAGCACTCACTCCTCTCCCTCCTGTTGCTGTAGATTAACTGTCTGTGCATCTAGCGAACACCAGTTCCTCAGTTTATGCACTCGGCCCATTCCCCTTCGTAGACTCCAGGGCAGTCTTCTAGCAATTTTCCTCTCTCTCCTACATCATCATTTTTTTCCATTTCTACTGGACAATCCCATGAGGACATAAACACATTGCTCTTTCCCCCATCTTAAAATATGCTTTTAATCTTACTGCACTCTCCAGTTACTTCCCATTTCTCTCTTCGCTTTTATAGATGATCTCCACAAATGGATTATGCACATTCATGACCATCAACTTCCTTCTGCTGGTTCTCTCCTACACTCATTCCATTTGATCTGTCCCCTCATCCACTTCTCTGAAACTGCTCTCACTGAGGTCACCAATAACTTCCACTTTGCTGACTCCAATGGTCACTTCTCACAGTCCTCCTTGTACTAATCTTCGAAAGTTACACCATATAGCATTTTTTTCCTCCTGGACCTATTATTTCAGTTGGCCTCCAGGACTCCACACTCTTCTGGTCCTCTGCCACCTCACTGGCCTGCCCTTCTCGCTCTCTTCTACTGCTTTGTCTTCATTGCCCTCACCTTCCAGTGGGGCTCCATGGAGCTCATTTCTTGGTCCTTTACTCTGTCTCTACACTCACTTCCTTAGCAATCCCATCCATCTCAAGAACACACCGACAACTCCCAGAGTGATTCCTCCAGCTCAAGTCTCTTCCCTGAACTTCATATTTTGTATCCAACTGCCTAATTCAGAACCCCACTGGAATACATATTTGGCACCTTAAGACTATCATGTACAAAAACAAACTCTTGGCTTAACTCCTCTTCGCATCAAAACCTGTTCTTCCTGTAGTCTCACCTTGTCAGTAAATGGCACCTCCATTCTTTCAGTTGCTCAAGCCCCAAACCATGATATCACTTTTGATTCTTTATCACATGCTTCACATCCAATTTGTTAGTAACTTCCATCGACTTTCTTACAAAATATCACAGGAATCCGATCCCTTCCCATCCCTTCCTCTCCTACCACTCGATCCATACCACCATCATATCGTCTCTTGCCTGGATCTTCGCAATAGCCTCCTACTGGGTCTCCCAAATTCTCTATTACTGTTTGTTTAAGTCTCCAGAATGGATTTTGTTAAAATAAAAAAATAAGGAATCAGATCATGTCACACATCTGCTTCTGCTTCGGGCTTTCCATTGGTATCCCATCTCCCATGGAGTCAAAGCCGAAGTCCTTGTATGGAGGCTTTAAAGCATCAGGCCCTACATTTCATTACTTCTCTGACCTCGTTCACTCTGTCCCAGCAGTTCTGGCCTCTGTCCTTTCTCCAGCCTACTGGGAAACCTTGGGGGTTTTAACCCAGCTGCTTTCCCTGCCTGTAGCAATCTTCCCCCACAGCCTTGTGGCTCACCCTCTCTCCTCTTTTAGGAGTCATATCCATGACCATGTTATTTAAAATCACTCCACACATACCTAGAATTCTCTATATCCTTTCCTGCTTTATTCATTATTGTATTTAACCACTTTATTTTTCTTCATTTCATTTATCACCC
This sequence comes from Hystrix cristata, assembly GCA_004026905.1. Lineage (NCBI taxonomy): Eukaryota > Metazoa > Chordata > Mammalia > Rodentia > Hystricidae > Hystrix > Hystrix cristata. The sequence continues at coordinate 14,215 of PVJO010012281.1, forward strand.
TCATACAAACTATATATTCAACTTACTTGTTTGTTGTTTGTGCCCTGTCCGACCCCATCCTGTCCCCATTAGAACATAAGGTACTGAGGACAGGGATTTCTGTCTTTTTCATTCAGAATCCAGAAGAACACATAGGTCCATGGTGAGTGACTAGAAAATGTATGTAAGAGAGAAAGGAAGGGAGAGAATAAAGAATATTTAAAGTACAATGATTTCAGTTTATTTTGTCTCTATGAGAAATTTTTTTTAACTTTAAAATATAGGTTTTTTTTTAAATTTTAAGTAACTTACGTGGAATTGGGGAAACATGTCATAGAAATTATGAGATAATAATGGCAAACCTTTTTGAGATGAATGCCCAAAGTGCAACCCAAAATCCACTTATTTATCACAAAATGCAAATGCTGCAATTATACCTGAATACTGAGGTTTTAGTTTGGAATAAACAACTCATACATTAACATTTTTTATCTTAAAAAAAACAAATAACATGCATGCCTATATAGCACTGAGATAGCTCTTAAAATACAACATAGTGTCCTACATTGAATCCTGAAAGGACATCAGAGGAAAAAATCTTACAAAATTCTAATAAAGGATGTGAGGGCGATCTGTCACCCATTGATGGTCAGGGTTGATTCTGCTGATGGGGCCGGTTAGGTGGGTGTCCCCTTCCTCCCTCACTGTTCCATGTATGTCCCTCCCAAAGCTGCAGGTTTGGTCAACCCCCAGAGAGGAGGACCGTTTCCTCGGTCAAGGGTATGCAAGTAGCTGTGCTCCCCTCCTTGAACCGCCAAAGCAGCTCTCGAAATCCTAAAAAGTCTATAGCTTAGTTAATAGTAATATATCTCTGTTAGTTTCTTAATTGAGACATTAGGAAAAAATCAGTAAGGAGTTTATGGGGACTTTCTATATTACCTTTACAAATCTGGTACAGATTTAAAGTTATTTTAAAAATATTCATTTACAGAGAGAGCAAGAGAGAACACACACTAACCCTCCATGTCCAGATACTTGTCTTCAGATCCTGTGAGTATGTTAAGTTACATGAAAAAAGGAAAATAGGTTGCAGTTGGAATTAAAGTTGAAAATAATCTCCTTTGTAATATGAGAGTATATTTTGTTAGATTATTTCAGGTAGACCTGATGTAATCACAAGGGTGCTTAAAAAGTGGAAAAGGAGGCATAAGGGAGATGTGACAATGAAGAAATTATCCAAAAAATGCAACACTGTGGGCTTTGATAATGGAAAGAGGCAAACAAAGCAGGAACTGAAAAAATTAGAGGAAACAAGTTCTCCTCTAGAGCTTTTAAAAGGGAATGTGGCCTTGCCAGCACCTTGTTTTAGCCCGACGAGACCCAGGTCAGACTTCTAATCTATAACATTGTAACATAATAAATTTGCAGTTTTGTGTGTTGTTTTGTTTATTTTTGTTTCTTTTTTATGATTATGTTTGTGATACAAAATAAATACATGCATCTTGGGGAATTGGTAAATATACATATCACATCTTACTCATTGTGTTATTTTAATGCATTAAGTTTGAAAGATTTCATTATAGTAGAAATAGGAAATGAAATACACATAGTTTCTAGTGATTACCACAACACAGAAAGATGGATATCATCTCCATTTTGTGGAAGAGAATACTGAGCTTCACAAAAACTAAGATCACTTAGCATGCAAGTGGCAGAGCTATGGCCTAAACAAGTTCTGACTCCCAACTTTATGCTCCATTACCAACACACTGCCGCCATGGTTAGAGTCCAAGACAGCCCACAAATCCTTATTTAACCCACAATACAGACACAATATTGTGTTTGCAAGTTCTGGAAACTAAATTTTGCAAACAAAAGTGACTGTGGAGTCACTTTTTAGTTTAAACATCAGAAAGTGCATTTTAAGGACATATTTAGATATTTTTAAATATATATTGCCAGCTCGGTCATGTTCTAAAACCAGCAAATGGAATGCCTTATACCTGCGAAAGTCGTGTTTGTTTATCATGAAGACTGATACTCAAGGTAAATCAGATTTAATTAAGAATAATAAGCAGGTAGATAGATATTTCTGTGGAGAAGCTGGAGGTGACTTTAGGTCACTTTCCAGGCCTTTAGAAATTGAGGGAGGGCACTGTTGGTTTTTTAATGTCTAATTTTACTTCAAAGCTTATGGATACAGATGCATCACTAGCGCTGCTCTTACCTAGCCTTGATCAAGATTGTTTCCAGCTCACAAAAGAACATTGCTTTTGCTCAGAAACAACACAAAAATTGCCCCAAGCCTCAAAGCAAAGTTTCATAATCCATTTTGTTTATTCTCTTTCTCCTAGTTTCTGGGTTTACCAGCATGTCTCTGTCTTGGGATCTTGGGCTCTTGGGCTCTGTTTTTCTGTCTTGGGCTCTGTTTCTTTTTAGGATATGGGCGTATATGTGCCCAGAGTTAACAAAATACTTTCTTCTTCATTAACTTGGTTTGGTTTTGCTGCTCTCCAAATCTCTTTGAGGTAGGTGAGGCAGATAAAACGACAATATTACCAGTTTATAGATAAGGAAAACCAAATTAATAGACATGGAACTAGGACACACATGCAAGAGAGTCAAAGTCAAAGCTGAGTGCTGTCTCCACCAACCCTACAACTTGATCTCCAAAAATGGAGCCATGTTCCACTGGAACCTAGGGTGAGGAAGAGTTGGAAATGAGATGCTGTGCCCAAGAGGGGAAATTTAGATGATGTTAAACCCACGAGAGCAACACTGCTGCTGTTTCTGCAAGGAGAGAAAAGAAAAGACAATGTCTGTGGAATTCCCGGGATGAGTGCCTGGGTCAATCATTTCTGCTACTCATGGATGGCAGAGGACCATCCATGAGTACTAAATGAGTGGTACTAAATGAGAGGGGAAAGAAATGATAAGAGTTGTTCATAATGAGGGTGTCAGTAAGCTGGGGCTAGATCGTCTGAAGAATCCTGAAGCACAAACTCTATGTGAGCCATAGCTCCCCTCACCTCATGGTCTAGCCAATCTGTGATTCCAATTATAGTCTAAAGCCAGTTTCCTTAGGCACGCAGGAAGCAAAAGTCTCCAGGTCTACACTTCGCATTTACTCCTTAGCCCCTACAACCAACAGCCCATCTCAGAGGTATCTCAGGATTATGCCCACTGGGATTTCTGACCCAAGCACTGTTCACCACTCGGGCCCCGAATTCAGGGTCACTAGCCAGAAGTGCTCCTACTGAAATGGTCTCATCCTTTCTGAAGGGCTTAAAGATAGATGCCACAAATTTGCTAAATTTTCTTCCCTCCTAGACTACTGACTCACCTACACTCGTACCTATCCTCAACAAAAAGTCCTCCTACACAGTTTAGTCATCCACTTCCCGGCACCAAGAAACTCATACATTTCGAGATCTTATTGTATTTTCCAAACAAATATCAACATATGTCCAATTTAATTATATTTTGGAAATGTTCGTTTGCTCAACTGGGGCTTCCTTTCCATCTAGAGTATTACTTAGGCGGGGCTTATGACAGCGATCCCGCTATGATCTGTTGACTCTTGGCCCAGTGCTTGGTTATTATTATTGTCTCTTAATATTTCTTTATTTCATGTCAGTATGCCAAAGTTCAAAGATTTATTTAGGATATTTTCTTCCTGATGATATGCATAAACATCTAAACCTTAAAGGATGACTTCCTTCTGATAGAGTTTTCTAAAACAGTTGATCCTTATCCTGGTGTAAAGACTCTCATCATTTCGAGCCCAGAGATTTTTTTCTCCTTTCCCCTGTGTGTCCAGTTCTCTTACCTCTTGTCCTAGTTATTCTTTGTTGTATCTGTGATACTCTGAGAACCTACAGCCTTCTTCATATCAACTACGTATTTATAATTCTATCTATCAAATAATTCATTGTTTCCAAATTAAATTTAGTATGTGGATTCCAAGTATCATATAGAAGTACTTCAGGTCTCTAGAGTCTGGGCTTCTGGCAGATTTAGCCATCTGGAACATGACTGTGAAACCCAGGAAAGCCTGTGAGTGTGGAGGGTTGTGACCATCCACAAGCATCCCTCCTGCCTGTCGATTACAATACATGTCAACTAAATATTGGCTTCTCAAATGTGACGGCCAGTTTTATATGTCAACATGACTGAGCTGTCATCCTCAGTTATTCCACAAAACACTAACCTAGAGTTTTGCTGTAAAAGTCTTTTGCAGATATGATTAACACCTGTACTTGAGTTTAAGAACATTATGCTCAATCATCTGGTTAGGCCCTATCCAATCAGTTAAGAGGCCTTAAGGGCAAAATTGAGGTTTCGCTGAGGAATAAGAAAGTCCGTCTCAAAACTCCATTGTCTGTTTCTGCTCAAGATTTTCCAGCTTCCCTCTCCTGATACGTTGCCGCATGGATTTCAGACTTTCCTGGCCACTATCCACAACCATATGAGCCAGTGTGTGTGTGTACGTGTGTGTGTGTATGTGTTCCATTCAAAAATACATGAAAAGGAACACAGGAAGAGAAATGCTTGAAGAAGACATACTGACATGTGAAGTTAACAGGAAGAATCACCAAATGGTCCTGAAAATGTTAACTTACACTGAATGCAGCGAAGACATAAACATACGATACAAGAGTTAAAGAAGCAAGTTTAAATTATCTGCAATAGTAAGCCTTATGCAACACTTTAATTTCCAAAGATGCTGTAATTCTGAAGATTTTAAGTCTGCTCTCAAAATTCTGTTTGGGCTAACTGCCAAAAATATACCTTCTGTATCACCTGAAAGCCCAACTCTGAAACTTGGGAATCATTGCAGGCTTTTTAAACCAAGTAAATTATTTTGTTCTTCATTCTCAAAGAGTCGGCCATGGAAGCATTTCATGCAACGGGGTAGCATGACCAGATTTGTACAGCAAAACACTCACTCTGCCTTCGGGGTGGAGATCAGACTCAAGACTCAAGGACAGTGATGAAAATGGAAATGGAGACCAATTTAGAAGCTTGCGATGGTCCAAGCCAGCTGAAAGCAGACTGAGACTGGGACTAGGATTGTAGCAATGGCAATAGAGAGAAGTGGGTGATGTGCTTATATTTTCCAGGGTGAAGTGATGGTTGGGACTTCCTGAGGCACTGGCTATGAGGATGAAGAAACAGGATGTGTCACTGATGACTACGAGCTTTCTGGCTTATGGAACAAGATAGATGAAGTGTCATCAGCCGAAACAGAGAACACTGGAAGAGGGCCAGGTTGGGTTGAAGAGGATGGTAGAGAGAGACATAGAGAAGAGCATGAGTTCTCTTAAGATCTATTTCATTTGAAATTTCTGGGAGCTGTCCAACAGGAGACGGCAAGCTGGCAGCTTGATGTACAGGTCCGGATCTCAGAGCCGAATCCTGAAGGTACAAACGTGTGAGTCATCTGCGTATGGGTGGTAACTGAAACCAAGACTGTGAATGAAATCACCTAAGGAAAGAGTGTAGACTGAGAGGAGATGACTACCCTAATATCGAGCACCAAGCAGTTGCAATATTTAATGGCTGGATACATACACCTTTTTGTGTTATAAGTGCAAGAAATGCTTATTGAACTACCTTATAAAAAAGGTTCCAATGAACCTGTTGTGGACAGGACCCATACAGATCCCAAGCGCATGTCCTTAAACACTGACTCCATCCTCCTGTTAGCACTACTCCAACTTCCCCTTCAGATAGCTGGGAAAATGTGGCCAATTGGTGCTGAGCTTCGCTCAAACTGGGTCTGTTTCTCTCTTTCCTAGTTCTGTAGCCCAAGACAGTCCATAAAGGCTAGTTAACTCATGTGCGCACTTCCTTTACACCCTTCCAAACTATACCTTGTACTTATGGAATCAGGTAGCGAGGTTCTTGATATTGAGATCGAAAATAGCACTAGCATTTCTAAGTGTACATTTTATAAAACACACACTGGCATTTTACAAAACTACCTTAGCCACGTTGCCATGACATAATCAAATATTTACTGAGTGCCTACTCTTTGTCTGGCCCTGTGGGGAATAAGAGAGAAGGAAAAGACTTATATCCTGGAGGAGCTCTCAGTCTATTTAGGGAAACAAGACTAATACTCATGACACAAGTAAAGAAAAGAAAAGACAAGACGGCGTGAACTGGGTGTATACTGGACAGCATCAGTGCTGAGTGCTATTAGAGTTCTGCACAGGGAGCTCTAATTCACATTTGCAGAACAAGAAATTGATTTGTTGGTGCTCTTGCGCGGCTGCTCGCACCACTACTCTTCGTGCTGCTAGGAGGAAGTGGACAGAAACCATATTTGACAACCAGATCTCTAGGGGAGAATGTTGCACAACCACCTGCAGAAGCCAATTCAATCTCATGTAATAGAATCTGAACCTCTTTTAAATGATGTAGGCCACTTGAGAGTTTTAGAAGTCAGTTCCCAAATTAATTTAGCATTTATCTTCCAGACAGGCTATTACAGCTAACAATAAACTCCTGCTGAAGGAATTCAGATGAATGTTGCTGAGGGAAGGACTTCCTCATTTCTCATCTCACTTGACTTGTCATCAGCACTGGACACTGCTGCTCGCCCCTCCTGTTCCTCACCTAGCCCAGTACCACACATTCCTGGTTCCCTTGCTACCTGGCCAATTATTCAGCCTTAAAGCCCACTGTCAAGCACATAGTAAGCACTCAACACATATTTTTGAATCACTGAATACTTCTTCTTAGTACCTTTTGAACTCACTTCTATTTTCTTCCGATACTTAAAGAGAGAAACCCCCACCCCAATTCTCCATCTCTGACTGCCTTCTCCTTCATTATCTCTTCTCTGTGGGCAATTGTGCCCACTCCCATGACTTCGGGTAACACCTGTACACTGACGCCACTCACATGCATATCTCCATGCATTCTCTAAGCTCCATATTTTCAACAACCTCCAGGACCTCTCCTAGCTGTGTGGCAGGCAATTCAAGATCAGCGTGTCAAAAACTGAATTCAGATCTGTCTTCTTAAAGTTATACTTCTTCCTATCCTATGAATGTAGCTTTATAGTCTCGCCATCCTGTCATTCAGCAGGGGCTCAAGCTTTCAAAGCAGCTTCAAACCCGCCCACTTCTGCATACTGCCCCACGTCCCATCAGTTGTGAGATCCTACCCTTTTCCCTCCGTGTTCTTTCTGACACCTGGCTCCTCCTCCCCATCCTCACTGCCACCTCGCTGCCATTGTTTATTGTCTGCACCCTTGGCTATGCTGCCTCATTAATATTCTCTGTGAAATTCATCCCTCTAATTTGCTTTTTACCTTGCTATCAAAATGTAACTCCAATCATACATCTCTCCTTCTCCAAAAATCATTCTTTGTCTTCATAAATCACTGTTTGTCTTATCATGGTCTTTCATAAGCTCCATATCACTTAAAAATGCTTTCTGCTACAGGTAACAAAAATCCCAACTAACGGTGACTCACACAAGTAGAAAGTTGTTTTTCTCACATCAGTTCAGATAGGTGGTTGCTGGCATTTATCCATTAGTGCCATCAAGAGTCTAGACCCTCTTCCAGTCTCTCTGCACTGCCATCCATCCCCACCTGTCGGCTTTTCAGCTTCCTTGCTGCCAGTAATTCAGCTGCAAGTTGGCTATTAGAGCCCCAGGAATCACGTCTGCATTCAAAGCAGAAACTAGAGGGGAACAGACAGCATTAGCGATGTCTGTATCTTTTCTTCAGAAAATAAAAACTCTGCCAGAAGCCCCTCAGCCATCTTTTGTTTCTGTACCATTAGCCATAAGTATGTTACTGTCATGTGGCCACCAAGGGAAGTTGAGCAAGTATTTGGCTTTTCAAGTCTCTGTTGTAAATGCAGTTAAGAGAGAAAAGGGTTTGGAGTAGCTGCTGGGTTATCTGGCTTCCAGCATCCACTACAGTCCTATTTCATTTAATCAGTACTACAACTCGATGAGTAAGACGTTTTTCCTATTTTCAGTTGAAAGAAATTAAGATCCAGAGAGGTTACATGACTTGTCCAATGTACAACTATAGGTGGCAGAGTCATAGATACCACTTTATGATTCTTACAGAGCACTTTACCACGCTGTAACTATGTAAAACAGACTCTTGTCTCAGGGACTATTCCAAGATCCAGGAAAGTCTCCTATCTCCAGGACTATTCCAAGCTCTTGGGAATCTGACCTCAAACCATCCTTCCAGATTCTTCTCTCACAACACCCCTCGGTGCTCCTTAGGTACCATCCAATTCTCATCCGCTCCCTGATTGTGCTAGGTAACTGCAAACCGCTTTCCTTTGTAACTGCCGGATCACTCAACTCAGAATGACCTTCCTTTCCCGGCCTTGCCCCAGCACACCCTGAGGCTTTGTTTATTGAGTTCATTTCATATTCACATTTCAGGATCCAGATTAAATTCTGCCTCTCAGCATTCCTTAACTGCATCAGTCGTAGCTATTCATTATTTCCGAGGGGCCTTGAGCTCTATTGTAGGACTTCTTAACTCTCTCTTGTAGCTATTTCTTTTCCTGTCTGCTTCCTTAAATCATAAACTCCTAAGGGCTTCTGCATCTTAGTTATCTGTGAACTCCTGTCCCCAGCACCTGTTACAGCACCAGGCACAAAATACATGGCCAGCAAGAATTTTTTTGTAAAAGCTTTGTTGAGATATAATTCACATACCATAAGATTCATCCATTCACACTTTAAGTGTACCACTTAATGGTTTCTATATCCATAGAGATGTGCAACTATCATCCCAATCCATTTTGGAACATTCCCATTACCTCAAAAATGAATTCCACGTCCTTTAGCTATCACCCCACAATTTCCCATCACTTTGCCAGCCCTAAGTAACCAATTGATTTTCTGTCTCTAAATTTGCCTGTTTGGAACATTTGATATAAATAGAATCATGTGTGATCTTTTGTGACTGGCTTTTTAAATTAGCATAATGTTTTCAAGGTTCATTTGTGTTGTAGCATGAATCAGAATTTTATTTAATTTTATGTCTAAGTGATACCAAATTGTATGTCTATATATTATTATTATTATTATTATTATTATTATTATTATTATTATTATTATTATTATTTTGGTGCTGGAGATCAAACTCAGGACCTTGTGCTTGCTAGGCAAGCACTCTAACCAGTGAGCTAAATCCCCAACCCTATACCATATTATTTAATACAATCATCAGTTGATGGAAATCTGGGTTGTTTCTACTTTGTGGCTATTGTGATGAATGATTCTACAAACAGTGATAAAAATATCCATCTGAGTTCTGGCTTTTAATTCTTTTGGGCACAGTCCTACCAGTAGAGTTACAGTACTAGGTCTCATATTAACTCTGGGTTTAACTATTTGAGGAATTGTTTGCCTGTTTTCCACAATAGCTGCACCACTTCGCATTCTTACCAGTACAAGGCTTCACTTTTTCCACACCCTTGCTAACACTTGTCATTGTCTGACTTTTCGGTTTTACCCATCCTAATGGGTGTGAAGTACTATAACACTATGGTTTTGATTTTCTTTTCCTTGATGACCAATAATGTTGAAAATCATTTCATGTGCTTTTTAACCACTTGTGTATCTTCATTGGGAAAATGTTCAGATTCTTTAAGCAGTTTTAATTGAGTCATTTGTCTTTTTATTGTTGAGTTATGAGTTCTTTGTATATTCTAGATATAATTTCTTCATCAGATACATGATTGCAAATATTGTTCTGCAAACATCTTTAAATAAAGAAATTCCAAAATGTCATACGTTTCTTGTAAAAGCTAACAAACACATTCCAACAAAGTTTGTTTTAAATGGTCATCCACAAATCCAAGTTTCTATGACTTCTCTCATAAAATTGGAGTTGGATCTCCAGGGGAAAGCTTTGTCCACTGATTCTAAGCAAATCACACCTGAGAATGACATAAACCTTCCATACAAGTTCACTTACGTTCTGATAAGATACGCCAGACTATCATCAACAAAATTCCAAGTATTATCAATTACCCCAAATTAGTGTCAAAATGAAAGTAGTAAAATAGAACTAAAAGCCAACATCTGGCCATGAACTTCCTCATCCCTCCTGATTATACAGTGTTCACACTCTAGGAATAACTAGTCTTATAGCAGTAGGCTTCATTCGGTGCATTTGGAGGGCTTCCTGCCTTAGGGGGAAATGTATGACTGTCTGTTATGTTCCTTTAGGTTTGTAATCTTCTTCTGGGAAAGTACAAAGAAGACGGTGGTCATAAGACCTAGATTTCAGTGTTAGCTCAGTCCTAGCTGTGTTATTACTGGCAAGTCCCTGTTTCAGTTTTCTATCTTTAAAAGAGGAATGATGATTATACTTGGATTAAATCAAGTTAGAGAAAGGGAGAGAGATAAATCACAAAACCTATAAGTTTGGATCATTCTCTGCTTCCTCCTCTGCCTTGGTTTTCCCACGGTTCACTCTCTGCTCTGGTTGCATAGTACGAAACTTAACCTAAAAAGTGTGTCACATTTAGGAAAAAGCAAATACAGTAGTTCACTATAGCTGGAGAGGGTATGAAAAGCATTAGTGGAGAAGATGAAAAAATGGGGCTTCATTCTAGAGCTGTATTATAAGCCTGGTGGGCATGGTAAGGAGTTTTGACATTAAGCTGCCAAAAATGAGAAGCCCTTAAGGAGCTCTGAACAGAAGTACTGAACTATCCGTGTGTTCTGAGAGATCACAGTCACACCTGAGTGAGGATAAGTTGGAGGAAGAAGAGACAGAGAACAGTCAGGAACAGATAGGAAGCTATTTGTTGTTGTCACACAAACTTAAGACAGTGGTAGTTCCTGTGAAGAGAAGAAAAATTGAGGCAATATTCAGAAGGAATGGAGAGGATTTGATGTTTGATTCAACATGGAAGGTAATGGAGAGTGAGGAATAAAGGGTTCTAGTTTAGACAATTGGGCAAATTGTAGAATCATTAACAAGAAAAGGAACACAAGAACTTCATGAGATTATGATTGTATTTGGGACAGGTTGAGTGCGAGGTGGACACAGCCGTCTGTGTAGTGAAGGATGGTAAGGCTTTAGAAGTGAGGGGTTTTACCTTGAAAAGAGGGTAAGTCTGGATTGGATTTAATCACAGGCAACCGGAGGTGATAGCTGAAGCATATACAGTGAGAAGAGTTGCAGGCATCAGCCCTTGGGAACAAGTTTCCAAGGGACAGAGAAGGAAGAATACACAATGGAGACTAGCATAGTGTGATGAGGGAGAGTGTTACAGAGATGGGAGTCTGATGAGGTGGGGGACAGTTCAAAAGAATCAAATGCTACCAAGAGTCTGAGCTGGATGAGAACAGAGAAAAGACCATTGGATTTAGCAATTAAATAATATTTGGTCATAGGTAGGTCAAGACAAATTCAGCAGATGGGGAGAAAACCTGAAAAGTGACTGAGAGGCAATCATGGAGCTATAGCAATGACAAAATATTCTCAGGAAGCTTGGTAAAAAGACAGAGTTGGGAGGTGCCTGTAAGGATAAAATGAGTTCAGAGGGAGATAATGTATGTGAAAGCGCTGTTAAAAAAATGCAAAGGGCAGTTATTATTCTGTTAAGCAAAGACTATTCTCCCAAAAAGAAAGAAAGGCTCTCCCAGCAGCAAGTGGATGAATCATTAGGTAACAGAAATAATGGCGTTCCGTCATAATTTCTGTTTTCAGGGAAATGGCAGTGCTGCCCATTCATCTCTGTTCTGAGGGATCTCATTAAGAAATTACTCCCTCAGGTTTACTTGGCAGCTTCCTTTCACACCCAGAGTGGTAGAGGGCAACCGAATATTGCATTAAGTAAATCGCCACCATCTTTTATGTTAGGACATTAAGGCTGTACATATCTAAAGACCAATCAATGGCTTGATGACTTTGTGTACTGAATTCCTCAGAATCTAGTATTGTGTTGACTCAGCCTGGGTTTCCCAATCACCCACAAGGCCCTTTATAAAATCACACATCACAGACACTTCAGTAGCAAGAGAGAGCTGGGTCAACCTGGCCAAAGAGTTCTGGGGACAAAGCTGAGAAAGAAGGAAGTAGAGAGACTTGGTATGAGTGAAAATAAGAAGCTTTGGGTAAGTAGGAATTTTAACAGAGTGACAATTGACACTGATTTTCCCATTTCAGTGTTCTCTAAAATGAGAACAACAAATCAACCTGACACCAACAATAATCATATTGACAGAGCACTTCCACATCCGTTATGTTCCTTTGATCCTAACAACTCCGCAAGGTAGGATGTGTGGTGATTAGCATCCCCTTTTGCAGTTGCAGAAACTAAAGCACATGGGTTAAGTGAGTCGCTGACATTGCGTGGACACTAAATAGCAGAGCCAAGGCCAGACTCCAGGACTCCTGAATCCGAATCCAGTATCCTTTCTGCCAACAACCCGGCCAGACTAAACAAACAACAGCCAAATAATTCTGTGGCCCTAGTGGCACCACAGCTATGACTCTGAGAAGTAGAAGCGGGGGCTCAAAGAAAGTTTGGGGCCTGTCTGTAAAACTAAGCTTTTGTTCCTAAGAGTTAACTGTTACTTCCTTACCTGGAGATCATTTACTTAAATTCTTGGTGCGTTACATGAATGTTCTCCTTCGAGTAAGACAGACAGCCTTGCCCATGCTGTGTCTGTGTCCAGTTTTCCAAACAATGCTCTACTTGTTAAATCCCAACACGCTGCTGAGAAAAGCCTCCACACCTGTGAATCTCACATTCTGAAATTCGAATCACAATTTGGATTTATTTCCACATCTATTACTACTGTCAGGATGCAAGATGAGGAAAAATGGACACATCGGAAAAGTGAATTCAGCATAACGAAGGTCATTTTCAGTTGTGACTGGCCATTATACAACTCTTTGGCTAGCATGACAGACAGATGCCATGCAGTAGAATATTTTTTCTGATATTGAGTTAGCTTCCTGGCAGACTAAGGCAGCTCATTAGTAATCTTGGATGGCTTTCCATGTTTGTGATTCAACTCTAGATGCTAGATAGTAGGTGATCTGGGCTTTGTGCCATCAGAATCTACCATGGCATTTCTACACAAATCCTGATTATTGAGAGGGGAGTTCTTTCTTGAGACCCTAGTCTGTCTTACCCTAAATTAGTTACCCCAGTTCAGGGTTAGCCAGGAGAAGAAAGAAGAAGAATGGGAAGAACAAGAGGGAATTTAGAGAGAAGGAAAACAAACAGGTAGACCTCAATTTTATCTTAAGAGTAGCCATTGCAAAGAACATTTTACAAATGATCCAAGACAAGCTACAAAATAGTTTGAGGATGTTTATATAAAGCCCAGTGTAGTATTACTTGTTGGGCATATGCTGTTAACAGTAATTAGTTTTATTTTGCATCATAAGATCCTTTTCATAACCTAAATTTTTATTCTCTGAGAGTTAGTGAGTGAAACAAGGTTGGAGGTTTAATAGGTGGTTCTTCCTAACAACTTATCTTTCTACTTCCAGTCTCCTTGACTCACCCAGTCCATCATGCACATTTTCACCAATGAACTCCCTAAGGACAAATCTGACCATAGTACTCCTGTGTTTAAATGCTTCCATAGCTCCATCACCCACTCCCACGCATCCTAGCCTCTCTAGCCACATCAAACTAAATGCTGCTCTGAAAATACACTGTACTTCAATGAGTGGTACATCTATTAATTTGTACTCATAGGAAAATGCACTCACACTTAGGATGTGCTCATGATAGAAAATCAACTTCATAAAGGAGAAATTAATGAAAAGAACTGGGACAAAACTGAGGGATGGGAAGGTAGGAAGCTGGACCTCAGAACAGCTGAATCCAGGGGAACATCTTCTCTCTGTCACCTCGGCAGGACAGATGCCTGTCTTGTCTTACACCTCAGCTTCCACTTCTGCTTCAACTTCATTCTCTTTCTCTGCATGTCAGGATCCTATACATGGTATAAAACATGACCAGTGACACCCCCTGAGTTTTACCTATTTCTATGCCCACCAGTAGACAGACATCGAATCTATAGATCCTAGTTTAAAACTTTCTAGAGAAGAATGTAGTCTACTACATGGTAAAAGACTTGATAGAATTGGGGACATTCCTAAGAAAAAGCATTAGTGCACAGGTAAGCAGCAAAAGCTTATTACCTTATATGAGACCTAAAGCTTCTATTTGATTTTTTTTTGTCACTGCTGTAAGACCAGTTAGAGGATTCTAAATTTGCAAAGTAAAAAGCTGTTAATATGTAAAAATTTCCATGTAAACTGTGATGCTAATTATTACTGACTTCTTTGTATGTCAAGTGTATTTACATTCCTTAAGCATACAGGCCTTCTAAAGTGCAGAGCTTAACTACAGAAAACACCTTGCCATACTGATCCCACCAACCAACATTGTAATGACAGACTTTTTTTAGGTTGTGTTCCTGATTGTATTATGGCAATTAGATATGCGTAAACACTGTGCATTCCAAGATTAGTCACCTAAAAGGTACATCACTAAACAAGTACATTCTACTTAAGAGGACTCTAACACACTTAGATACAACTCTGACAAAACAAGACTTATTGATTATATTTCATGGATTTTGCTCCTATTAATTTTGCTTTGTATTTTCCTTGCAAGACTCCATTTGCTAACATTCTGCAACAGTGTGACTCTAGCAGTATTTTAACTAGCAGTATAAAACACCTTTAACAGTATTTTAGCTCCAGTGTCTTCCCCTCATCGCTGCTTGCTTTAGTTGTTTTACTGTGAGCCAAATTTTCCGCTCATTTCTCAAAACTTCTGTAGAACTTGTTAATGTCAACCATCTGGTCTTTGGTTATAACACTGTCTCTCTCTGTTGCTACACTATTTCATGGGCCTCTCATGGGCCTCTTTATATGCCCAATAACTTTGTAAATGATATGGGAGATAAGAGTATACCTCGTACTTCTTCAGAGTTCCCCCAACCATTTCTAGAATTGTCTTAATTCATTCTAAGTGCTCACATGCTTGCTGAGTTAAGCTGAACATTTATTAAGTTTCCATGGTATAGAGAAAATAATTCATCTACCTACTCCTAGTTCTGTCACTGAATGGAAAGAGTGACGTTTTATTTCATTCCATTCATTCATCCGTCCATCTATTCACTTATTGGAAAACACTTAATGAATTGTTACTCTCTTCCTGTCACTGTGTTACAGAGATTAATTACATAATATATTTGCCCTGGAGGGCACTGTCTAGCTGAGAGACAGACATGGAAACAAATAAATTATCACCACACCAGATAGAGAAGGGAGAGCAGAGTGCTGGGTTGGGGGAGGAGATGGTGAGTGGGTCTCTGGTGTTGGTATTACAACTCCAAAGAAACAATTCTATATCTAATTGATTATCTTTGAAAACTTTCTTACGAGCTTATGAAACTCCAAAATAGGTGAAAGAAACCATGAGAAGTGGTTTTCTCTTTTCAAAGTCTTTACTCTGGGTATGTGTTGGGGGGAAGGGGGTGGGGGCAGTGTCCTGTCCACTCCTTAGGTCTTCTGTTCTTCTCCTTCAGCTGATCTTCTGTTTTAAATCTTACTATTGTTTTCACGATGTGTTGAGACTGGGATTCTTTTCTGTGTGAAAGTACCTTGTAGAAGACTGTACCCTGATAATCAGGTAGGGTTTGCTGGAGATGATGCCAAATAAATTTTGCTTCCCAGCTATTGCAAGGAACCCAAGTAGAGCAGAAACCGTCTGGGTGAATAGGCACATGGGAGTGCCACTTCTCTTTCCATGGTCCTGATTTGTTTGTTTGTGTGTTTGTTTGTTTGCTTTTGCATGTGCATGTGTGTGTTTTACCAAGAACATGTATTGGTACACTGTATACATAATGATCACATTCATCATGGTTATTTTGTACCTGTACATGATGTATAATGGTCCTGATTTGTAACAAGGAGTTTTGAACTAAATTTTGGTTTAGTTCTGACTCTTGCTGAGCAAAACCTGTTTATTTACAAACCACTAAACATACAGAAAATTTCCCTCCAGTGGTTCCAAACGCCATGGGAGAGCAACCAGGACACCAGTAGAGGAAGAAGAGAGGAGAATCAAGTTACATTCATTACAGGTGCAAAGGAAAACAAGAGAGTTTCTGCTATCCAGCTGGCATTTTTAGAAATCTATTTTCTCCTCACAGATGTTGCTTCAGTATTCAGCCACACCTTCACCCTTCCACAGCTGTTCCTAGGAACTGGACAAACTAATCACACTAATGATGTGAACAGCTGAAATCCTTGCTCTCGGTGAGCATGAAAGTGCCCCCAGGGAATCTCTTGATGCCGAGTCTGGGGCATCCCCACTCTACCTGCGATGCAGGGCAAGGCTGCATCGGGCACTTCACCTGGCCACCAGCATACCTGTAGTGGCAACTAAATTTGTGAACTCCACGAAAGTTTGCCCTGGATGCCTTCTTATCAGCGCACACATGGAAGAAAGTCACAATTAGACATTACACTATATTCTGCTACCATGGTAGTTTTGTACCCAAGTATGTAGAATTGCACCACATCAGAGAAGTTTTCCTTGCCATGGACATCAACTCTGGGGAGATGGCATCTGGATATTTTCTCAATAGCTTCTATGGGAGTTGTTTTCTCCTCGTTTGAGGCAGGTCTTGGTGACTTAGCTTGAAGTTGTTTTTTAAGTATCCTTCTGGTCTTTCCAACTTCTTTTTTTTCAAATTTTATTTTAATGGTACATTTTAGATGTACAAAATGATAACATTCACCATAGGGGATTTGTACCTGTACATGATATATCTTGTTGCTTCTTTTTTTTTTCCCATTCTCCTCCCCTCCCTTCACCCCCTCCTCCCTCCTTATTTACAAAAGCTTTGTTTCCATTTTTCCCTTCCATTTCTTATTTCTCGTCCCTCTGTTCCTTTCCCTGTCCCCCTCTCTTGTTCCCCTTCCCATTTGAATACTTTCTTCCAACTTCTGACACATGGAATGTATCCCCATAGT
Organism: Hystrix cristata; assembly: GCA_004026905.1. Taxonomy (NCBI): domain Eukaryota; kingdom Metazoa; phylum Chordata; class Mammalia; order Rodentia; family Hystricidae; genus Hystrix; species Hystrix cristata. The sequence continues at coordinate 31,220 of PVJO010012281.1, forward strand.
CTTTTAATGATTAGTGTTTTCCTGATTTTGGTTTAACTCTTGTATTAAATAACTTTACAACAGGTTACTGCTGGACACAGGAAATTGGAAATTCTGACTCACTTGGTCCAATAAGTTACATAGGAAAATATAGTTTTCTGACTGTCTCCCCTCTCTTTTTTATTAAGAAGAATTTCCTGTATATTAACTTAAAAATGGTATAACAAACCCCTGTGTACCTAGCACGCAGCTTCAACCAGTGTTAATTGGCAAATCTTGTTTTATCTTGTTATGGCTTGTGTCTAGATGTCCGCCCAAAGCCTCATGTGGTCATAGGTGGGGCTTTTCAGAGGTGGCTGGATCTAGCCTGTGTGATGCTGGGATTAAGTGTGTGGTGCTGGATTAAGTGTGTGATTACTAAATCAATCCACTGATTGGCTTGGCATAGCTCTGAGTGTGGATAATGGGAAAGCCCACCTTGGGTGTAGTGCTACCCGCCCTAAGGGTGTGTAGCCTGGATAAAATATAAGGGACAGAAAGAGGGTTGCTCTTGTTGCTTGCTTTTTGCTGCCTTCTGCCCACCATGAACTGTTTCCCCTCTGTGATTTCTCTCTGCCATGCCACCCTGCCTTGGAGCCAGCCAACTATGAACTGAAATGTCTACAAACTGTGAGCCAAAAAAAATCCTTTGCTCCTTTACCTTTGGGTGTCAGGTATTCTGTCTCAGCAACAAGAAAGGTAACTCAGACATAGCTATACTCGTGTCTATCCCACAGGCTATTTAGAAGCAAAGCCTGTATATCATATAATTTCACCCATAGATATTTCTGGACAAAGATTCATTTTTAAGCAAAACCACAATACTATTATCACACATGGAATTAAATTTAAATACCTTCTCTTTTGAGAACATTCTCAGCACAACTTTAGTGGAGGGCACATGGAATTAAATTTAAATACCTTCTCTTTTGAGAACATTCTCAGCACAACTTTAGTGGACAGCCTGAAATAGACCACCATGACAGGCCAATTTGTAAGTACAGGTGAGTATCCCCAGAGACATCCAGGTCTAGATTTGATGGCTTGAGATACAGCACTATGTGGATGGAAGTACCAGCCAAAGTCCCTTAGATAATCTCTGTTAGTGTAATTCTGTTAGGACTAAAGTGGTCTAGAGAAATTTAGGTCATACCAGGATGTGGAGTGGGGTATCTATAACACAAATTTGGCAAAAATAAATAAATACAAAAATAAAAAACAAATTAGATTGGGCATAGAAACTAAAATCTTCCTCATCATCCTGATCCCTTATATGTCCTCCCATTACTGCAAATGCACAAATCTTCCCATGTTGGGCTCCCAGTGGTCCCTGACATGTGGCCATCTCACCAATGTTTCCAGTCATGTGTCTCTAGCTTAACTCAGGTTAGTGTTTCCCTCTGAATTACCAGACACCTGTCAACTTGCCTGTGAAACAACTATTAGCTCTAATGGAGGGAGGAGGGCAGAAAAATTCTCCTTCTTTCTCTATGGTCCTGTTTAAGGGAAATAATCCCCCCTCTTGCTATCTGAAGCCACCATTAAGATGCTTCTTTCCTCAATTCTGTCACAGAGCCCTCCCCCACTCACATGCCCCCTAGTGGCTGTCCAAGTCAATTCCTCCCACACTGGGTTATGTTACTGCCTCATTAAAAGCTTTTTATTTATTTCACTACACAGAAAGTTCCTCCCTTACTCTGTCATCCCCAGGGTAGATTGACTCCCAGAGAGCAACCAAGCTAACTTCCATTAGTACTTAAAATGATACATTGTCATTGTATCAATTCCTGAAGTGTTTATTCTTCTGGGTCCAAAACCCAGGTTATTTTCATCATCTAACTATGGCTTTGGTACGCAGTAGATACACAATAAATGTTACTTGAATTCATGATGCTTGGAAGGATTTCTGACTTCTGTTTCTTAATTTTAACCTCAGCTCTATGTTCACAGTCTCCCCCAACATACACATCTAATCCTCTTGAGTAGCCACACACACACACACACACACACACACACACACACATACAAGCACACGCATGCACGTGCATACACCCTTTTGACTATCTCTGTCACCATTACACATCCATAGTAAGAACTTTATAAATATTCTGTTTTATTTAATGTGTGTTATACTTGGGCATATCTATTATACTAAATCAACTGGTATTATTCGCCCATGTACCAAGTCTTTTGAACATTCTTAGCACAGAGTTATATCGAGAACTTTAATTCACAGCAAGCTATATTTAATAACATTTGTTCAGTAGTTGATATAAGAAGCTGGCAAGTTCCCCTCCTCCCATGCTGCCAAATTCCTGTTCTTGTGAGCCAAGAGTCTTCCCATTCTGGCTTTATTGCCTCTGCTGTGTGCCCTTATGCCTTTCTTGCTTCGGCCCATCACTGACCATCTCTTAGTGGGGTCCAGGCCACACAGAGATCACCTGTTTTCCTAGCTGGGAGCCAGCCTGCCCACTAACTCCCAACCCGCCCCCATAACTGAACTCATTCTGTGGGGAGACAAAGGTTCTTTCCCCATCAGTCCTAATTCCCAACTCTCAAGTGTTCCTTGTCCTATTAACTCCTTCATTTCTCTTTTTTGTTGTTTTTTTTTTTTAAGAAAAAAGTTATGTCCAGTCTCAAGGGGAATCTTTCCCCTCCAATCAATGATTAGATACCCAGGGGGACACACTCAATCTCGAGTGACTTCCCTGGGCAAGGTCTGGGCTTGCTGGCTGCTTCGCACTGATGATGAAGTCAACTGCAGGTTTGTCCACACACTCACACAAGCTCAAGGCTGGAGGAGAACTTAAAGGTTCCCTAGTCCTCCTCCCCTTGGAAAGCTTGCATTTTCTGGACGAGCAATGGAGTGAGGACTACAGCTAGAACAACTCCTAACACAACAGCATTAGACTCATACTTCTACAGGTTTAGCGGATGATTGCACAAGTTACCCCCTTCACTCAACACAAAAGATCGAGCATATGTGCCCTTTCTGAGGCTTCCAGGAAATCATGAGTAAAGAATGGTGATTTACAAATTGCATAGAGGTTGCAGGCAGGTGCCCATGTGTGCTTCAGTGTGACACTTTTGGTGCCCGATATGGAGAGCTCAGCAGTGGTTGATAGCCCAGAGTCCCCTGGAGGTGGAAAGATGCACTGTGTCTAGGATGAGAAGTCTTTCTTGGACTCTTTTTGTAAGCTCCCCGTTGCTCCCATTTTAGTGCTTGGTCCTAGCTGCTACTCACACCTCCCTCTTGTCTCAGATCCCAGATTCTCCCAAAGGATACTGCCTTGGTTGCTCATTGCCACACAAAGCACACGAAATTTCAGTCTGAACACGGTTCCAGTTTGACATATACCTTGGTCATTCAGCCCGAGTGTGAGTTCATGCTGCATGGTCCCTCTCTTTTCACCCAGACTTGATAACACTCTGCTCTCTCGGGGTCATCTACACAAGGTACAATGCAGACTTTGAAGTTGACACAAGGAAATCAGATTCCATTAGACTTTCGTCCATTCATGCCAACACATACTTCATGCCGACGTATCTCGATCTTTTCTTTCACTCAGCTGCACATTCCATTGGGAAGATTCACACTTCCTTGGAAGTGGAAGCCTAGACAACATGACAATTTGAAGCAGAAGCCTTAAAAGGTACATATCCATTGACTCAGTGATCCATCTTTAATAATCCTAAAGATACTGAATGTGTGCAAAAATTTAGCTACAAATGTATGTTCATTGAGGCATCCTTCATAACAGTGAAAAATTGGGAAGAACCCATGTGCACAGCTATAAGAATAATTAATTTTTAATTTCTGTGAAATGGAACACTATACAGGCATCAAAAATAAGGTTGTGGACTTACACGTATTTGTAGTCAAATATATTTTGGATATACCGTTCATTGAAACCGGCTTTTACCATAGCAGATATGTTGTGCTCCCACTTAATACTATACCTGTGAGAACGCATGTAGAGCAGGACACCTGCACTGCTATGCACCAAGAATCAGTGGTTTTCCCTACATGGTAACACAATAAGACATTTGCAATTTTTCTTTCTTCTTCCCCTTATTTTTTAAATTTTACTCTAGGAAGCTTACAGGGTTTTTTAAATTTGTAAAACAACCCTAGAACCAGTCACTAGAGCCACTACAGATTCAAGGGGAGGGAAAGTAAACCCTGCTGTTTGATGGAAGTAGGAGCAAATAACCCTTTGCCATCTCAATCCACCACACACCACAGGAACAGAAGCAGCTTTTCTACTTGGTCGAGGACACAAGAGCTAGTGAAGATCCCAATTCCCTGATTTCCTATAGATCACTTCTGAGGTATTATGTGATTATTAATATCACCATTATCCAAAATAAATAAGCAGCTGTTCATGAGAGAATTCTTGGAAAATGAAGACACCACACTCAGTAAAATGTTATTAGAGTTTCTTCATTTCAGAATTATTTACTTTTTATAAAAGTTTGTAATCCCAGGACAGTAACTGTTATTACAGCTTTCCTCTTTCAGTCTTTTTTCAAAACAAGGGTATAAAAATATAAATTGACCACAACAATTTCTTGCCATAAACCTCTGAATAGGTCCTAATCTCTCCAACCCCTTGACTTTGGTTTGTTGTTTTTGTTTTTGTTTCTATCCTGTCTGTATAGAATGCTTTTTCTCACATTGATGTCCTTCCTACTGATATTTGAGTCCCCTAGATGTACCTGTTTTAGCAGTGATCACAGGCTGCCTTTCTAGCTCAGGATTTACTTGGAGTAGATATGCAATAAATATACATTTCACTGGTGAGTGAATGAGTACTGGCATTGCTTGTGTGACTGTCTGCCTTACTAAATTGGTGGTCCCTTTCAGGCAGACTCCACAGTAATCTTCAGTCTCACTCCATCCTACACCTAACAAAATGCCTGGAGTTCTTTCTTTCCTTCCTTCTTCCCTCTCTTGTTCTCCCTCCCTCTGTCCCTTCTCTCTTTCCTTTCTTCCTCACTTCTTTTCTTTTATCCTTCTTTCTATCCTTTCATTCATTCAATAATTATGCAGTGAAGTCCTAATACATGCCACGCATCATGCTTATCCCTGTCCTCATGGAACCCACATTCTATTGGAAGAACCACACAAGTAAACAAAATATAAAACACCTACAGATGTGATGTCTGTTGAGAATAACAGGACAAGATTCAGCGAAGACCTGGAGAACAAGCAGAAGCTAGCCGTTTGAACAGGAGGGGCTGAGGAAAGTTCAGCTTCAGTGAAATGACTGCTAGGGGCGGATGATGATCTAAGCTTATGCTTCGTAACCACCTTCCTCAATTTTCTAACTTTCTTCATTCCAGTTTCTAAGTTAGCTGTCTTTAAAGAAAAATAAGGTTTAAAATAATTGTATTTACATGAAATGATATGATGCCTAGTGCTTGCTTCAAAATAATCTCAGAGAAAATGAGAACGTGATAGGAGAAATAATTACACTGAGGCGATGATTGCTGAAGCTAGATGATGGGTATGTTTCATCAGACTATTCAATATACTTTTGTATATGTCTTTGTCACTTTCTTGTCATGGGGACAAAATACTCAACACCTACAACTTAAGAAAAAAGATTTATTTTGCCTCACATATTCAGTCCCTGGTTGATTGACTCCAAGGCAGGAAGCACAGAGTGGAGGGGTCTGGAGGAGGAAAACTGCTCACATCGTTGCAGCCCAGAAGCAGAGAGAGAAGGGAGGAGCGAGGGAAGGAGAGGACCCACCCCCAGTGACCCTCCTCCAACCTGGCCCCATCTCCCCATCGCTTAACAGCCTGTCAGCTATAGCACCCCTGTAATCCAATCAGCCTCCCAAAAGCTTCATATCTGAACACACAAGGCTTCAGTGGGGGGTAATTCTAGATCTAAACCATAACAGTATATTTAGGAGACCTTCTATAATGAAAGTTTTAAAATAACCACACTGATTTAGATAGTCCCTCCATATTTTCCCTAAGGTTTTTAATTATCTGTTATACAAAAGAGTGTAGAGGGACTACAACAGACAGGAGGAGGCAGGCAGGGTGGTAGAGGAGTCTGCTTAGGAGGATTTCTCCATTACATTCCTAGATACTGAGATATTTTAAAGTAGTATTCGGTGAATGGGCAGAGCCCACTAGCTTTCCAGAGCTTCTCGAATAGCAGAATCTCCAATTTTTACCTGATACATAGCCAGTCAGAATAAAAACTATATTGCCCAGCCCACCTTGCAGTGATTTAAGACTATTTGATCAAGTTTCGGCCCCTTGGATGTGTAAAAAAGTGATGTTTGCAACTTCCAGGTTCGGCTTTTAAAGGAAGGAGAGGTTCTTCCTTTATTTTGTCCTTTCTCATTGGAAAGAATGGAGATGAAGTTATAAACATGATGACAACATCCCTGGGGAAGCTAAACACAAAGAATTGAGGAGGCTGGACCCTGAACAGAACCACAGATCAAGGCCACCAAAGAAGCCCAGACTTGTTTCTCCTTTAGAAGCCCCTTTTATTTTAGATGCCTTATATTTAACCAAACCTATATGCAATTAGTGAATTAGATTCCAAAAAGTAGGACTTGGAAATCACAGCTCAAAATACATGCTTTTAGAGAAAGCTGTCTCTGGATCAGAAATTCTTTCAATCAGAAAGTCTCCCTAAAAAAAGCAGCTTGCAAACACACCAACAAAACAAAGAACACAAAATACAAAATAATCAAAAGTTCCAATATTCAGGCTTAACCCATCATAGAACAAAATGTATATTATAGGCAAATCACAAATTTTGTAAATGTGTCTGTAACAAAGATGACAAAGGAGTTTATGTTGTCCTGTACAAGGACCTCAGGCAAATTGAAACGAAAAGGCGAACAGTTCAAGAAAGCCTGGCTAATTAAAAGGTATGACTAGTCAATTCAGAGAGTAGCAAATACAAAGGGCTAGCAAACTTGCGGAAAGATGATCAAAGTCACTAGTAGTAAGAGAAATGAAAAATAACCTAAGTGTCACAGTACATTATATCCCACAGACTGGCAGCAATATAAAGCATGGCATGTGTTAGTTGAAATATAAATAATGAAGGCCTTTCGATAAAACAATCTGGCAGTAGCTATAAAATTGAAAATATGAATGCACTTCTACCCAGTAATCCATTTCTTAGAAAAGATAATGTCGATAGAAAAGCATCAATACATAATGATATACATACAAGAATGTTTATTGCAATATTGTTCTTCCTGGCAATTTTTTTAACAAATTGATGCCCATAAACAGTGAAATGGTAGACTAAATGTAAAATTAGGTACACACACATTAGCACAATGAAATATTATGCATGAGAGAGAGAGAATGACTTAGAGGTAATTCCACAGGATATTGAAGTAAGACAGGCAAGATACAAAATTATAGGTATAGAACTCCATTTTTTTCAAAAACAATAACCAAGGAAACTGCGTGTGTATACTGAGAAACTGAATTCAGGAGAATTTCACCCATGAGCTACATCTGCAGTTCATTTTAGTTTATTTTGAGACAGGGTCAGGTTTGCCCAGCTGTTTTCTCTATTATTAACATTTTCTATTAGTGTGGCATATTTGCTACAATTAGCAAACCAATGTTCATACAGAAGCATTAACTAATTATCAGCTAAAGTCCATAGTTTATTTGGATATCCTCTAATTTTTACCTAGTTTCATTTTTTTAAATTCCAAGGTCTCATATCACATTTAGTTTTCAGTCTCCTCTTGCCTGTGAGAGTTTCTCAGACTTTATTTTGTAGACCTTAACAGTTACGAATAGTACTTGTCATGTATTTTCTAAGATGTGCCTTTACTGGGATTTGTCTGACGTTTTTTCTCCTGATTTTACTAGGATTATGGGCTTTGGGGAGCACTATCACGGGAATAAAATACCATTTTCATCAAGGGTACGTTCTATCACACAATTTAGCACTGTTGACTCTCACCTTGAACCCTTGGCTGTTAAGCATTCCCACTGTAGATCTTCCCATTTACACACTAGACTCTTTAGGAGGAAGTTACTGCGTGCAGGCCACTTAAGGAGTAGGGAGTTATACTCTACCAGCCTAAAGTAGAACTTCTACTTGAATTATTTAGAATACTTTTGTGCATATTTGTCTTCCTTCCCACTTATTTCTTCATTCAATCATTTATTTATGGTCATAGATTCATGGATATTTATTCACACTTTGGGTTATTATTCAATACCATTTTATTTACTTTTTCATTCAAATTATTTTTTATTTGGTCCCTGGGAACTTGTCTGCTCAGCACTAGAGCCCTTTGACATACTCTTATCATTTTGGATCTACTATTATTTTAATACTTCTTTGTGACACTACAAGATACTCTGGGGTCATCTATCATACTCTTTACTCCAACCTAACACCCATTTCTCTTGGGATTCCTGATTCCATTTATTGGAGAATGCTATAGGAAAGCAAGATCTGGGTCTCGTGCTCCTTAATACTGGGGTGTTGCTGCTCCAAGTCTTTTAGACAGAACAAGAAAACATGTGTATACCAACTCATATATATATATATATATACACACACGCACATATATATGTGTGTGTGTATATACATATATTTGCACACATAGGGAACTATATTATTCTCTATATAAACATCTGCATCTCTACTAAGCTACACATGAGTTTATTTTGGTGTCCCTGACTCCAAACATCACCATTTGAGTCACTCTATCCTCCACCACTTGCTCACCTATAAACTCCCACTGCAGTGGTCAGAAATCTGGTTCCCGCCATCTGACATCCACCTATTTAGTTGTTCAATTGCAGGATATCCGTAGAGCAGGATCAGACTTGTCAATCTGCACCTCCATGGGAAATGAGTCTGTCAAGTACGCTGCAATGCATATGTTGTTTTGGTCTTTAGTTTTACAGATTCCCTTCATTTCCAAAGTTATTTGGGTTAGTACCCTTTTTCATTCATCCCCTTAAGTGAGGTTGATTCATAGATTTGTAGTACAATTAGATTGCTATCCTGGGATTTCTCTAACATCTTAAATGACTTTTTGAAAAGCTGGATACATTGCCTCATTCTTTGTGCTGTGAAGTTCAACAGGTTTTGAAAAATACATTGTGTCATGCACTCACGATTACAGTATAATGCAGAATAGCTTCATCTCCCTAAAGCATCCTCAGTTTTTTGCCCCCTCAAACTTTCTCCTCCACTCCTTCTGCACTCCAACAACCACTGGCATTTGTACTGTCTCTATATTTTGTTTTTTCCAGAATGTCATATGTGTATAGCTACATATATGCACCCTTTTCAGACTGGCTTTGTTTTCTTAGGGATACGCACTTCATATTCATCCATGTCATTCCATGGGTTATAACTCATTTCTTTTTACTGGTGAATATTTATCCATTCACCTATTGAATGACATCTTGGTTGCTTCCAGTCTTTAACAGTTTTGAAAAAAGCTGCTGTAAACACGAGTCTGCAGGTTACTGTATGATCTTAAATTTTCAAAACAGCTAGGTAAATAATGAGAAGTGTGATTGCTGGAGTTAAGTAAGTACCTAGGAGCATGATTACTGGATTTTATGGAAGGGCTTAGTTTTGTAAGGAACAGCCCAACTTGTCTTCCAAAGTGGCTGTACCATTTCTCATTCCCATCAGCAATGAGAATGTGAGAGTTCTTGCAGCTCCACATCCTCACTGGCACTTAATATTGGTGGCATTTTGGATCTTAGCCATTTTTAATGGGTGTGTAGTAGCATCTCGTTGTTTTAATTTGTGATTTCCTATTTGTGTATTATGGTGCTGTGTCTCTTCAGATCTTTTGTCCATTTTTAAATGGGATTGTTTTCTTATTGTTGAATTTTAAGGGGTTTGTATACTTTGGATAACAGTCCTTTATGAGATGGCTGGCTTGTCTTTTTATTCTGTGTGCTATCTTTTACAGAGGAGATTTAAGAAAATATGACTTTGTCGACTTGTTTCATGGTCATGCTTTTAGTGTCACATCAAAAACTCTTCAATAATCAAGATCATCTAATAATATCCTATTTTTTTCTGAAATGGTATAGTTTGCGTTTTGCACTTATGTCTGTGATCCATTTTGAATTTATTTGTGTTAAAGTTGTAGGTTCTGTGTCCAAATTCAATTTTTAAACATATGGATGTTTAATTGTTCTAGCAATATTTGGGGGGGGGACTGTCTTTTCTCCATTGAATTGCTTTTGTTACTTTTAAAAAGATCGTTGGCTGTATGTGTGGGGATCTATTTATAGGCTCTCTTTCCTTTTTCCTTGATCTATTTGCCTATTGTTTCACCAACACCAGGCTGTTTTGAATACTGAAGCTTTATGGTAATTCTTTTTTGGGAGGAAGTGCTGGGGATCAAACTTGGGGCACTGCACTTGCTAGGCAAGCACTATACCACTGAACTAAATCCCCAATCCCTTTAGGATAATTCTTAGAATCAGGTAGCATGAGCATCCCAACTTTGTTTTTCTTATTTGATATTATATAAGCTATCCCTAAGTCTTTTGCCTTTCCATATAAACTTTAATATCAGCTTATTAATATTTAAGATATATTTTTCCTGGGATTTTGCTTGGGAATGTGTTGAACCTATAGATCAAGTTGAGAAGAACTGATACCTTAACACTATTGATCTATGAGCATGTAATATCTCTCCATTATTTAAATCTTTGATTTCCTTCATCAGTTTTGTAGTTTGCATATGTATATCCCATACAAAATTTATTGAACTGATACCTAACATTTCTCTTAGTGGTGCAATTGTAAATGGTGTTTTTTTAATTTCAAATTTCAATTGTTCATTATTGATCTGTAGGAATGCAACTGGATTTTATATACTTACCTAGCATTGTTATCACTGCTTATTACTTCCAGGTGTTTTTTTTTTTTTAGTTTCCTTGGTGTTTTCTACCTAGACAATCATGTCATCTGTGATGAGAGACAATTATATTTCTTCATTCACAATATGTGCACTTTTTATTTCCTTTTTTACACTATTGCTCAAGGTAGGACTTTCAGTGTGATGTTGAATAGGAATGATGAGAACATACACCCTTGTGTTTTCCTGATCTTAGGGGGAAGAGTCCAACTATTAAATATGCTATTAGTTGTAAGCTTTCTGTAGATTTATTTATCAAGTTGAGAAAGTCCCCCTCCATTCCTGGTTTGTGGACAGTTATTGTATAAAATGAGTCTTGGCACAGTGTATTCTTAAAATGAGTCTCCTGCATAGGCTGGGAAGGGGAGGTGTTAATACAGAAGGAGAGGAAAAGTGAGGAAGGGGAAATATAAGCAAAAAAACTGAGCAAAATGATGTACTTCAAAATTAACATAAATATGATCCCATTCCAAGATAAATTATGTACATATGCACATAAATATACATGATTGTAACAGAGACCATCAGCTATTCATTAGCGTTCACCCACTCCCTCCTAGACACGTAGCTAGGTTTGTATCCCAGATACACCTAAGTGTTGCCATGTAATGTGGTTCTAGCCAATAGAAGTAGGCAGAAAGGGCTCATAAAACCTCTGTCTCTGTACTCTTCTATATTGTTTCTCCTTCTGCTAACTTGGTGCAGATAGTAACAGGCCCTAATCCAAGGACTGGTTTTGAGATGGAAGTAATCTGCACCCCTGATGACCTGATAGAAGATAATCACTCTGCCAAACTAAACACCTGCCCAGAATTGTTACTTGTTCCAGAATTAAATTTCTATAATGTGTATGGAGTTTTATATCTTAGTGTCTATTTGTTATAGTAGGTAAACCTACTTTAAGATAGAGATAGATAGATAGTGTGTGTGTGTGTGTGTGTGTGTGTGCATATGTGTGTGTAATGAGAAACTCAGGAGGGGGAAAAGAGTTTGATTCATGAAAGAATTATTACAGAACTGTTAATGGTGATATTATACATGTATTCGTTTCTGAATTTTATTTTACAATGAGCATAAATGGTTAAAATGACCAGAACAACAATGTTATTCTGGATATTTTGTCTTCCCTTTCATACTGACCCCCCATTTTCTACACTTCTCCATGCTGCTCAGCACCCAGGAAGACTGACTTGTATGTGTTCTATAACCCAGATTCCCTTGATTCCCAGGTTAAGCTTGGGTCAATGGATTGGGGACAGCAGCAGGAAGTCAAAGAATATAAGGAAAATGAGGTTGGTGTATTTGTTCCCTTAGCTTCATTCCCTTTCTGGTCACTTGGGTTGACTGTATCCCTCTACAGCTCTTGTCTTTAAGCACTTACACACGACTATTTTCCGGTAACTGCTTCCTCCTTTTGCCATTTCAACCTTAGAAATGCCAACTTCCCCCAATTTTCACTAACCCCAAGGAACTATACCACCTCTTTTTGGTTTCTCTCAATGCTGTTTACACATTTGCAGCTAGCCTTTTTACTAAAGTCATCTCCTATCATCCATTTTGAGTATGCCATTAATTGCTTGCATGACTCTAACTGAAATAATTGTTAACTAAGAAATGCTATACTTATTCAATTAATAAGCTATTTTTGCCAAAGCAATTTATCATTAGATAAACAACCCTAACATGAAAATGAAATTTCCATGCTCAAAAATGAGATGAAAACTTCTTCTTAATCAGTTATAGAGTGAGGTGGCCTGTGTTGCTGTCTCAGCTCAGCCTCCTGTCAGCTACACCTCCTTGGCTTTGGGACTCTCTAATTTTCAACTTCTTTCTCTATAAGTGGGGATAATAATGGCACCTCCCACATGGGTCTGTGACACAGATTAAATTAAGTAATGTAGGTAAAGCACTTAGCACATGGCATTATAAGTTGCAGTAAATCATTTTTAATTCAATATAGTTTCAGTCTAGCTGACCCAAGATAGAAGTTTTCTTTCTGTCATGTGGATATAATACATAAGTGTTTAGGTAGTGCTTTTACATACATTATCTCCTTTTAATTTCCAAAGAATTTTTTCAATCTTCCTCAGGAAGATTTGTATCCATTTTACAGATACAGGAACCAAGATTCAGAGAAGTTAAATTACTTAAACCAGTTTCTCTGCTAGTAAACACCAGAGATGGAGTCCTCTCATGACAGACACACTGCTCTTTAGGCTTCCCTGTAGCTATCTCACATCTGATAAAATTTCTTTGCAAAATTTCACATGTGTTTTCCCAACTTTCTCTATAAAACAACAGGATGCTAACAGTTTTATTTCTTTTTTTATACCTGTAAAACTGTCAATAGTAACTTGGCAACTGTACTCAAGACATGTGTCTATAAGAAATCCCCTGGACATGAAGAAAACAATAAAGTCTGGATTCCCATCTCAGGTAAACCTGAGAGCTATTACAGATGTTGACTTCTGTCTGTCTACTCTGTACCCCATTGGATGATCTCTGCCCAAAGACTGAGAGCTCTTGGATTTTCTTATAACCTATTTTATACAGCCTCAATCTCATTGGGCTCTTTGTAAGAACTAGAATAAAAATGCAACTCATCAGATTTTGAAAGGTTTTGTTCCTTTGCCCAATTGCATTGCAATTTCCTGTCTTCTCACCTCTGGGTGTGTGTAAGTATAGGGAGACCTGCATGTAAGACCAAGGGAGAAAAGTAAACTTTTGTTTTTGGAAATGAAGAACACAATTTCTTATGGCCCCAGCTCCAACAAAGCCTCACCCACGTCAGCACAGAACACATTTAAATGGCCCCCTGAGGTCCCTGCTATTGTGATTATTGAATCAATTACTCCCATTATTAGATTGCATGGCAGAATATAGACAAAAATGGTTCTTGGCCAAAGGAAATATCTTTACAAATGATTGCAATAGTCCTCAGAGCTTGGATGAGCCTGAAGGAAAATACTAAGCCATTACCTGAAAGAGGAATAAAAAAGATTGCTAACCTGATTTCTCTTTTTAAGTTACATGAAAATGCAGGCTTGCAAGAGAGAAAGAAAGAGGGAGGAAGAGAAACACTTATGTGTGATTAAAAAATACAGCCTGTTCCAACATTACAAATGAGTTGTGTTCCAAAGTATCATTTATACATCATCTATTTGGATTTAGAATGTGTTTGCCCAAAAAGACAATGAGTTCTATAGTTGAGGGGGAGGGCGTCCTAGACTGATCCCGCAAAGCCCACCATCTTGAGTTCAGAAACTATCCCTCTGGAGTTCTGTGTGTATGAAGCTTTCTTTAAAATAAAGCTGACGACTTTGTGACAACAGCAACAACAACAAAAAAGAAACTATCCCTATGAATCTAAGGTTTGGTTGTCAGGGAAAGGAATCACATTCTGCTAGAGGGAAGAGGCACAAGAGTAATGTGTAGTGGTTAAGAACTGGCTTTTGAAGCCAGACCAATCTTTATTTGCATCTGGACACTTATTACCTATAAGACCTGGGACAAGTCACCTAAACTCTATGCTCAAGTTTATTTCACTGGGAAATGAATATTATTTTTCCTATTCCACAGAGTCACCACAGAGTTTAATGAAATAACATATATAAAGTACCTGGCATTTGATAGAAAGCAAAGGCTAGCTAGCTAGTATTGTTACCCATGTTTACAGTAGCACAACTCACAATAGCTAAATCCTGGAAGTGGCCCATATGCATATTAACAGATGAATGGATAAAGAAAATGTTGACTACACAGTGGAGTACTGCTAACCATGAAGAAGGAAAACTTTGAGTCGTTTGTAGGAAAATGGATGCACCTTGAGTCCTTAATGGTAAGTGAAATAAATCAGAGACAGAAGTTAAATATTGCAGTTTCTTTTATTTAAGAAACCCAAAGTATAAATAAAGAACAAGAGAAAAGATAGATGATCGGAAACAGGGATATAGACTTTGTAGAGACAGGAAAGGGATTTGGGGATGGTGGGAGATGAAAGGGAGGGGAGCAGAAGAGGAAGCAAAAAGGATCAAGATGTAATATGTATATGTACAAATTCCCCATGATGGATTATTTATTACATATCACAAATATAAATTAATTTTAAAAGGATAGAGCTGGGTTAACCAAAATTTCAAAAATCAATAGTGTTTATTTTTAACATCCTTTTATCTGCCTTTCTTCATCTAGCCATTGTCCTTCCTCCCTGAGTACATGTGTCCTTCACCTCTACCCTAAATTACCTATCAAATTGCCCTCCATGGATTAGTGACAAAAATATGTAAAGTCCTCCTTCTCTGTCTTTTCTCTACCAAAACTCCTATTCAGTGTGGTTTGGAAAATCAGCAGCCCCTTGGCCCTCTAAAATATGTCTAATTTTCCATAAAGCCCCAATTCATCTAAATGATATTCTTGTAAAACTTTAGGCCGCATAACAAAAACTCTAGGTGGTGCCATGGGACATATTTTGGGATTTCAGATGGTGGGCTAATTGTAGCATCTGCTCATGAAACATTTGCAAAACCTACAACTCTGGGCTTCTGCTTCCAGGAAGATGGAGTATGGGTGTACTTTTCCCTATCCCTCTCATTGATTACAATTAAAATTCTGTGTGCTCAGTTACTATAAATACAACCAGAAAAAGACTCTGAAACATGGAGAGAAAAATTCAGATTGCTTGGGGATCTTGGAACCCAAGGAATGATATAGTACAGGTTCTGTAAATTTTCTTTTTGCCTTCTGTATCTCAGACATGGAACTGAAAAAGCCAGTCACTTGACAAGACCAACAAAAGCAGACAGAAAGAAAGTATAGTATAAGCTTGCTTTCCGTAGCCAAGCAAGCAGCCTAGCAAAAGAGAAAAACTATAGAGAATAACCACTGTACTCCAGCTGAACACTGCAGGAAGAAACTGTGTCCCACCATCCACACCAGCAAGTACCAAGGAATGAACATAGACTTCTATTCTTCCAAGGCTGAAAGAAGGCATCCCAAGATTCTGCACCAGAGTGGGGCCAATTATCGCTATGTAGGAAGCTAGAACTTTCAGCCTTGCTGGCCAGTAATTATCTCCTACCCTGTCAGTGTCATTGGAATCCACATGGGAAGCCTGTCATTCCACTCCTCTTGGGTGATATGAGATGCTCTTCCCATTCCTTGCTGGTATAGGGTCAGAAGAGGCCTACAAGAGAGTCAAGATTTTCACCATTGCCTAGTGGTTACAAGCCAATGGAGATCATGTGTGAAGGTAGAATACCTTCCTCTACCCAATATCCATGAGTACCTATCCTTTGTGTGTCAGTGGAGGCTGATGAAGACTTCTATTTCCACCTGCAAATAATGAGGCAGTGCCAGAAAATGACAACTAAAACAGAATGCTCAAGTAAAAGTCATGGTCTCACGACACAAAAATGAGCAAATTTCAGTAAAAATGTATAGGCCGCAACAAGAATCAGGAAGATCTCAAACTTATTTTAAAAAAATACAATCAATTAATGTCAACATCAGAATTACAAAGATGTTAGAATTACCTGATAAAGATGTTAAAGACATCATGTTCTAAAATGTTTTAAGGAGGGATTGGAAACATTTTTGAAAAAAAATAGAAAACCTTAGGGAAAAAAATAGGAAATTTTAGCAAAGAGACTGAAGATATTAGAAAGAACTAAATGGAAATATTGGAACTGAAAAATACAATGACTAAAATAAAAAGCTCAAAACATAGACTCAGTAGCAAAATGGAGAAGACAAAGGAAAGAATCAGTGCACTGGAAAATAGAACAATAGTAATTATTCAATCTAAACAACACAGAAAAGTTGACTGGAAAATATGAACAGAATCCCAGGAACCTCTGGGACTGTAACACGATATCTAACATTCATGTCATCAGAGTCCTAGAAGGAGAAGAGGAGGCAAGGGTGAAAAAGTACTCAAAGAAGTAATGTTTGAAAACTTCCCAAACTTGAGAAGAAACATAAACACATAGATTTAAAAAGCTGAGAACACTTCAAACAGGATAAACTCAAAAAAATCCATGCCATGACATATCATTACTAGGTTTCTGAAAATTAGACAAAGAAAAATACCATGGTACCTTGATTCACAAATTTAATTCTTTCCATGATTCTGGTCACAAACCAAATTGGATGAGAACCAAATCAAATGCAATGGTTAGGTTCTATGTTGACCTCATGGGGAAATTTGATTCAGTTCTCATCCAGCTCAGTTTGCAACTAGAATTGTGGAAAGAATTTTGTTTGCGAACTGAGGTACCACTGTTTCTTAAAAGCAGTCAGAGAAAATTGACAACCTATAGAAGAAAAACAATTCAAATTACAATGGATTTCTCGTCAGAAACCATGAAGTCCAGAAAGAAGTGGCCCAACATTTTCAAGTGCAGAAAGATCTGGAAACCATTATCCTTTGCCCAAAGGAAATATTCTTCCCAAAGTATAAAACATTTAAAGAGCAGAATAAAAAATAGATAATAGGCTAGAGGGAGGCAGGCTTTGTGGATAAAAGAAGGGGATCCAGGAATGGGAAATTGAGGAGGGGACAGGAACGTAAAAAGGAACAAGATGCCATATGTATATGTATCAATTTCCAATGATGAATGTATTTATTATGTATCACAAACATATGCTAATTTAAAAACTAAAAAAAAAGGAATAAATGGCAAAATCAAAACATTTTCAGATGAAGAAAGCTCAGATTACTCCTACTGGCAAGTAGATCTGCTATAAAAGAATGGCTAAAAGAAAGTCTCTAAACACAAGGGAAATAATAAATAAGGAAACTTGAAATATCAAGAAGAAAGGAAGAACACAGGAAGAAAATATGGGTAAAAACAAAGCATTTCCTTGTCTTGATTTTTTAGAAAAATTATGTCAATGGTTGAAGCAAAAATTGTAGCACTGCCTGACATGGTTTTAAATGTACATAGAAGAAATATTTAAGACAAGTATATTATAAATGAAGTAGGGTACAAGGATGTAAAGGGAGGCATAGTCTCCATGTTTTACTCTGATGGGCAAATAATAACATGAAATAGATGGTGATACTCTGTAATATAAAACAATCAGTAAATAAGCTATTCAAAAGCACTATAGATAAATTTGAATGGAATTTAGTAAGATGTTAAAGCAACAAACAGGAAAGTAGGAAAAGAAACAGAAAAGAAGGAACAGAAAGCAAAAAAAAAATGGCAGACATAAGCCTTAATATGTTAATAACTAAAATTACATGTAAATAGTTTTAGGTACACCACTTAAAAATTGGAAAAGTATATTCAAAAACCTAAAATATGCTTCCCATAAGAAACTCGCTCAAATATGATACAGGGAGGTTGAAAATAAAAAGACAAATATATATATATATATATATATATATATATATATATATATATATATATTCTTTAGCCATTCATTAGTTGTTGGGCATTTAGGTTGTTTCCAAGACTTAGCTATTACAAATTGTGTTGCTATGAACATGGTTGTGCATATATCACTGTGGTATGATGATTTTAATTTTTCTGGGAAGATACCAAGCAGAGGAATAGCTCGGTCAAATGGAACCTCTAGCTGTAGTTTTCTGAGGAATCTCCACACTGATTTTCTACACAATGGAGTACTACACCACCATAAAAAAGGATAAGCTAGAGTCATTTGTATGTAAATAGATGTTCCTTGAGAACATACTATTAAGTGAAATAAATCAGACACTTATAAGTACACATCAAATTGTTTTTCTGATAAGAGAAACCATAAGTGTAAATAAGGACAAAGGGGTATAATAGATATTATGTTAAAAAAAAAAGGTAGTATTCAAAAGAGAGAACTAGATAGGGAAAAGGGGGATAAAGAAGAAAGGTTAAAAGAAAAGTAAGATGAAAGGAAAAAAAGGAAAAATGTAAATAAACTTGTTGCAAATAGAGAGGGGTGGGTGAATGGAAAGGAGGGGAGGGGAAGAGGGGGGAAAGCCAAGATACATCATGTACAGGTACAAAATAACCATGTTGACTATGATCATTATGTATGCAATGTACCAATACAAGTTCTTGGTAAAAATTAAAAAAAAACTTTTATATATATATAAAATATATATATCATGCAAAAAGAAGTGGCCATATTATTATCAGATAATGTAAACTTTTAGAAGAAAAAATTACCTGAGACAAAAGACTATGATATAACACAAAAGTACTACCGCACAAAGAAGACATGGCAGCCCTACACTGGCACACACATACAACAAAGCTGCAAAGTACCCAAGAGCAAAACTGACAGACCTGAAAGGACAAACAAATAAACAATTACAGTTGGATAATTCAATACCCCGTGGCAACACCTGATGGAACTAGACCCAAAAAATCCACAAAGATATAAAAGAAATCAGTGACACTACCAGGCAACAGCACCTAATTGACATTTGTAGAACACCAACTTCCACAAAACACACATTCCTTTCAAACGCCCATGGAATACATACAACGATGGACTCTACCTTGGGTCATGAAGTAAACCTCAACACATTTAATATAAGTGAAATCATGCAGATTATGTTGTGCAATCAGAATGAAATCAAACTAGAAATCAATAACAGAAGAACAAAAATTGTTCAAACAGTTGGAATCTAAATAACTAAATAGCCCATGGGACAAATCTTCTGTGAAAATTCAATTCAATTTATAGACTCTCTTTCCAGAAAGTTCCCCTTACACATAAAACTTGATACATTACTTAAGGGAGTTGGCCAGGCTGTGACTTGCTCATTTTAGTGAACAGATGAGTCCATGTAAAATCAACAATAAAATGGAGTGAAGGGGAATATTAGGCAGACATAGATTATTGTGGATATTATCAGGTCCATTAGTTTCTTGTAAATGGAGAAATCACCATGGAACTCACAACGATCGGCAGCATAGTAGAAGCTCTACTCTTACAATCTCCCGAATTTGACAAACTTAGTAGGTTCTGTCACTTTTCATTGGAATAAAACTGAGACAACTACTTAAATTCTCACTCTCAATTTCCATGTTCCATAAAGTGGATATCAAAACAGTATCTATTTCCTGGGGCTGTTTTGAGGATTAAAAATAATAAAATATAGGAAGAGTAGTATGAATGCTGATTAACCACATTTTCCATTAAATCAGAAAAACAAACCTGTGCCTGGCTACACCTAGGGATTCAGGAAAATAGACATTTTCAACACTAACATATTGTAAATAACCTGGTCATGCAATGATGCCTTCATGTAGGACACACGTGATATTTTCATAACAAAGAAAAAATCCTTCACAAATGTGTCTGTTTTTAGAAGGGCAGATCGCCTTTTACTTAACTGGTAAAAGTTTGCTGTGTGGTGCATTCTAAGCATTTCTGTATGTCAGAGGTTTCAAATGTTGTGTTAAATGAAGCAGATAATTTCAGTTACTTCTGAGGTTTTCAAGTTATGTATTTAATCATTAATCCTCTTAAAATCTTAGTGAAGGTCTCTACAGTTAATCTGACTATTGTAGAATTGTCTCAGTGGAAAATTTCTGTGTGCTAGTGTTGTTCTGGATTCCAGCACACCCACTAGATGTTAACGCCACTGGGACTATCCATTTTCAAGTATATCACCTAAAACTCCAAATTCTGAGATTTACACCATGGTGGCCTTGCAGGGCCACTGCATGTGATCTGGATTGGTGCCCCAGGCAGCCCAGGAGGTGGGCTGCTGTCACCTGCCTGGACCACTGCAGTGGCTGACCCCGCAGGGAGTGCACGTGGCTGAGAGTCCCCCCGTGGTGCCTTAGGGGCGCCCTGCTCCACCAGGCTGCCTGCCACCAGGGACTGAGAATGGCAGGGCGGTGGGGCATGGCTGGCCGCCCACGTGAACCTCCTCCAGGGGAAGGAGCTCATGAGAGGTCCCTGCTGCGTCCCTACACCTTTCTCCAAGCTGCATCAGTGTCTGAGCCTCTTCTTCCCCACCCTCCTTTCCCCTCCACCTACCCCAGCTCCCACTCCCCCGTCACTTGTGTGGCTTGAGTAAATATCTTGCTCTTCAAAGACCATCTTGGATTTTTCAGAGGATCCAAACTGACAAAGTTAAACTGTGTTTCTGAGCAAGAGAATCCCTGGGGACACCCAGAAATAATTGAGTGTGAAACTGCAAACTGTGGGGATCCTGAAATAGCCAGTAGAGTTAAGAGCAAGCAAACATAGGTTACAGGAATTCCAGGCGGTTGGGAAGGAGTGACCACGTACAATGCCTTGGTCTTCCCCTAGTAGTCCTTTTCCCTTTAGATGCAGGTGCTAAAGTTGCCATGTTCCAAATTGCCATTGGACAGAGTTCACTAGAACACACAAAGTAACTAGTCAGTCTCACTTACTGGGGAGGGAGTCCCTATTTCTGCTGACTAGGTGATACATTTAACCTGTTCTGTTGAATAAGTGATACATTTAATATCACAATATTACCCCCATGCATTTTGCATTTCAGACTGAATGACAAGGAATTTGTGAATGAGGAAATGGATATAGCATGTTGTAATTAGTGCATAAGTAAAGGATTTGTTTAACTGTGTGTTATTCTAAGATGTCTCAGTGATATTCTGAATTAAATTCAAAAGCCAATTCTATTAACTAAGTTAGCTTTTCTTCCTGGCAGAAATGCCAGAGTTCATGTGTAGTCATTAAAATCCAGTTCTAATTGCTCCCAAGTCAGTTATGAATCTTAAGAAACTGGGGTGCTAAGTGCTTAAATTGTGTTTGCTGACAGAAAATGGAATTCACCTAATCATTTGTTATGCATGTCTCCATATTGTTATCATAGTAATTTTACTCTTAGTAAGTATCAGAGACTGAAAAAATGAACATTCACATTACAATTTGTTCATTGAAAAATTCAGTAGGTTGAGCCATCTCTGGATGCTTCCTCAAATGGTAATTCACAGTACCATCCAGCGAAGGACTTCCTGATTCCATGGCTATGAGAGTCCCACTTGGATGGACACAGTGTAGATCCAAGACCACTTCCTGGATCCATGGCTTCCCTCCACAGGGGGTATAGGGCTCGGCTGGGGTCTAGCTAAGGGTAAGAGTGGGGGAAGAAGGAGAATCTTACTTCCTTCACTAAGGTCCTGGATCGAGTTAGGGTGCACAGCACCCTGTGCTCCCCTTGTCCTGACACCAAGCCTTCTTCGCACTGTTCACTTACTTGAATTTTCTCCAGCTCC
This sequence comes from Hystrix cristata, assembly GCA_004026905.1. Lineage (NCBI taxonomy): Eukaryota > Metazoa > Chordata > Mammalia > Rodentia > Hystricidae > Hystrix > Hystrix cristata. The sequence continues at coordinate 53,377 of PVJO010012281.1, forward strand.
TTTGTAAGCTCCATGACTGCGGGGACACTGTCTGTCCTGCTCTTTATGGTATGATCAACAGCCCCAAATCTGGCACAATTTGACAGCCTGACTCATGCACTCCTTACTCAAAGCCCCTCACACCCGGCCCCTCTTGGCAGGCTATCTTCCCTGGAAGCACTTCCTCCTTGCGGACAAATGTCCACGAGTAGGCCCTCCACTTTCCTGAGCTACTTTTAACTGATCCATTCCCCCCGTGTCTCTAAAACATAATAACACAGGATGAGTAGCTAACATTTACTGGGTCGTTTCATTGTGTAGGATGGCTATTTTACATGCATTATCTTCTTCAATACTGAAAACCCTGTGAAATCTGTAAAAGAATCTTCCTCTTTTTTCAGATGAGAAAATTCAGACTGCAAGGGGGAAGTGAGGAAGTAAGAGGATACAATTCTAGAAATGGCCTTAGGAAGCAAGGAGCAGGCCATCTGCCCCCACATGCAGTCATTGCAATACCAAGCGGCCAGTGCTCTCTCAGGTCCTGCCTTTCACGGCTGGAGGCGAGATGCAGAAGCTCTCACTGCCTGCTTTCTGCACCACCCGCTCCCTCCTCAGGCTCCTGCAACCTGGTTTGGCTCCCCAGCTGTCCAGGGAAACTACAGACCCCAGTGGCCTGCTCCTGGCCAAATGTAAATGTCTTTCCTGTGTTTTCTTTTGTTGACCCTGAAGCCATTTGTCACTGGACTTCCCGAGCTCCCCTTCCCTTGCTTGCACCCACCTGCCAAGCCACCTGGTATCTCCTTGTCCTATGGACTGTATGTTTCCACTTTCACTGACTCCTGAACTTAATCTCTATCTCTCTGTGGCTACTCCCTTCTCATCACCGCCAAATAAAGAGAACTGGCATTTTCACAAACAAGGAAACTGAAATCAGACAAACTAAGAACCTGCCCAAGTCCACAGTACCAATAAGAGTCAAGATTGGTACTCAAACTTGAGTCTCACTCTTAATTTCTGTGCCTGCAGTGACCTCCTTCTTACCCCAACTCTGCTGCCCCATTTCCACCACTGATATCCAACAAGAGTAAATAAGAGGTGGTAGGTGGGGCTGGCTCCCAGATGCTCAAAAGCTTGCCTATTTCAGATGACTCCAGAAAGCTCAACTTCCAGTGAGGCAAGGCCTGTATTTCTTCATATTTTCTTGCTGTTTTCAGTCCCCCGACTCTGGGAGCACCATGTTTGAGGGAACTGATGTCCAATTTCTAATCCCCATGAACCAAAGGCTCAAAACAATCCCCCAAAGCTAAGGAAATAAACCTACAAGGTAAATCTTTGTAAAATATCAAGGTGGAAGTGCCAAGAGCTGACAGCTACAATGTGCACTGTCTCCTTGGAGATAACCAGAGCGAGTGACAGCACTAAGGAAATAGCGTGGGCAACTTAGACGCACAATGAGCCTATTAAGCATTACAGAGTCTCTGTCAGTCTGTAACTGACATGGAATAGCAAGGCACTCCTGGCTCTTATTGCCATCATGCTTTCCTGGAAGCCCCCGGAGGGCCGTGAAAGGGTTCTCAAAAGGTCATGTGGTATAGGAGAGGGCACAGAATTACATGGCAGAGCCCTAGCTTCTGGTTCTATTGGCACCTCTCATGGCTGGCAGAGATGTGACCATGGGCAACATTTTAAATTTCTTGAGCCTTAATTTCTTCATCTTTCAATGAGGATCATAATATCTGCCTTAAGTGGTCATTGTCATAATTACTTGCATCTTTCAGTAGGCCCTAGATAAATGTTGGATAGGTATGTGTATGACTGTGTGGTGAGTGTGTTGATGTGTGAAGGCGGGTATAGATTTGTCACAGGCTAATGGCCTTATGCAGTGGTAGGAGCTCACTCACTGAGCAGTCCCTGTGTGACTTTTGTCTCCTCATTTGCTTCTTTATTTTAAGTACAGTGTTCATAGGAAGTACCCACTGGTCACTTAGACCCTTACATTCTGTAGCTGTTTGAATACAGATATCAAAATGTGATAATTTGAGAAACTCCCTTGCTACTTCTTGTCACAGATTAAGAGGATCCTTTTACTACTGGAAACTAGGTCAATAATGCCTTTAAATGCAATCAGATTCAAGAAGGAATTTCAGAAACCTAAAAAAATTTCAGGACACTCATCTTTAATTATTTTTCTGCAGAACCTCTCTCAGTACCAAAACCTCTTTCAGTGAGAAAATGAAAATAAGTAGAAGGTGATATTTGTGTCTATATGTCTATGGACATGAACACATATATGTATACACATATACTTATGCAGTAGTAGGAGCTCACTCACTGAGCAGTCCCTGTGTGATCTTTGTCTCCTCATTTGCTGCTGTAGCAGGGTGGAGATTCAAGAAGAAAAGATCAGGAGCAGTCTGCAACACGCACACACGGACTGGGACCCCCATGAGGAATCATGTCCTTTTCTTTCACTCTGGCTTCAGGGAAGAGGGAGCTCTCCTCAAATGAGGGCTTCCGGAATAGAACTGAGAGCCCACGGTCCCTCACTCCTTCAGGTGAGCCATCCGCTCCTCAGAGAGGCCCTTCTTGACTATCAGTCACTCATTGACCATCATGCCATGCGCTCATTTTCCATCTCATCCTCCAAGGTCAGCTTCCTCTCAGGGCATTGTGCTGTTTTTGCCCTGGGAGTGTAGTGTCTTCATCGCCACCTGGGATCCAGGGTCTATGAGGACAGTGTTCAGTTTCCTGTCACTCCTCCAGGGTGGCCTGGCCACATTGC
>PVJO010012282.1:0-55714 GCA_004026905.1 Hystrix cristata
TAATCTGGAAATATTCCCTGAAATTTCTCAATTGAAGGAAACGTGGCTAAGAATGTATATAGAGTTTTAGAAAATCCATATTTGAGCATGTGGATGTGGGAGTGGAGGGAAAACTGTTAGAAATCTTTGCTTCTATTATTTCTTCTCTTTCTCCTGTGATTTTCATGTTCTTTTTGTTTGTTTATTTTGCTGCTTATATGTCTGATGCATATTGTGGAATGGCTCAAGAAACCCAGTGTCCGAAAGAAGAATAAAGGCAAGTGTGTAGCAGCTCGGGAATTAACAGAGTATAATTCTTAATTTGTCTGCGTGTTTAATAATAATGGAATTATAGCACATTTTCCCTGTTGAAGGGAATCTATGCAACACTGATCGTGGTATGATCAGAATGTATTCAGATTTTAACCTTTAACACTAAATTTTTAACAGCTGAGTTCAAATATGAGGACTACTGATATCTTGGAGAGGTTGAGCTGTTTAAATGGAAACATCACTGCTAATGTGTGCCAGTGATGCTGAATATGCTAAGATTTGTGGCATGCCGTAGGATAAAGTCAAGGGCATTAGAAGTGAGTTAAAAGCACTCCTTCCATTTTTAGATACTAACAACCCAGCTGAATGATTTTAAGTTTATTTCTCTGCTGATACAAAAGAAATAATCTTGTGTAATGAAATAATCAGAGCAGGAATAAGAATATGACGAATGGCAAGTCTTAATGAAAAGTCTATGTGTTGTCAGTTTCCACAGAGTATCTATGACATTTAACAATGGTCCAGTAGACTGGCGAGTTTCATAAAGTGAGAGTAATCAAGATTTAACACAAAACTGTACATTTTCTATTTTTATCTTATTCATTTCCCTCACTGACTGCTTTTTTCATACAACACTTTTTCTCCATTGATAACATATGCAAGCTGAATTCGAGAATGAATACCACCAGTAAGAGTTCATTAAGAAGACCACTGTATTAGTTACCTTTCTAGAGTCAGTGGTTTGCAAGGGAGCATATTTAATTGAGGACATTTACAAATTACAACATTCACACACACAAGCCAAATGCAGGAAGAGTTAGAACATCTACCCATGCACTAGAGACCCAAAAGAGCCAATCAAGGGCTGGCAGCCCATGACAGTGTCCCATGTACACTGTGTCTACACTAAATGGCTGAAGAAATCCGTACTGGAACCAGGATACCATGCTCGCAGCAGAGATGAAGAGCAGAGCCCACCTGAAGCAATGGCAACCATCCTTGATGCCAGCAAGGTCCTGAGCTCCATCTTCGACAAGAACAGCTGAGTCCCCTTCAGAACCAGCCACAACAGAGCTTCTCCTAGGAAAGAGCTGGCAACTATGTTCTGCTCCTGTTCTCCTTTAAATTGTGTCAGCAGAAATCCTCAGGTAGATTCTCTACACCCAGAATCACACCCACTCAGTCCAGCTGGGCGTTCTGGCTCAAAATGACCACAATAAGTCCACCACAATCACCCATGGAGTAGGGGTGTGGGCAAAACATGGCATCTGTGTAGTGGCTAGAAAAATATTTTTAAGGTCCTAGTAACTGGAATCCTGTCTTCCTGACAAGGAGCAGCATTAATGCTCTTACCAGACAAGTAGAATCAATCTTGACTTTCCATACCGTCATACAGCCTTATTCAGTTCAATATCTTTGTCTTGAACATAGAGACTGTGACTATTTGCAAAAAGGCTGTTCTCTCTGTATTCCAGAGATAATACCCTAAAAAGAATTGTTGAGATTTGATTGAGAGAGTATGCACTAAATTCGAGAATTTCAAAGTACATTTAAATTGAAGTTGACAGCCTAAGTAACTTGAGGAAACTTAGAAAATTCAAGATATTCCAGAAAGTGCTTAGAGTATGTTAAGTAATATTTTAAAGAGATGATGATAAATTATCAGCAATTCTTCTGTAGAGCTTAAAATATAGTCATTACATTAGTTTATTGGGATTCTATATTTGTTCTCTGAAAGGTATTTTTGAGTGTCAGGAAGATTTAGTGGTAAAATCAATGAGGAAGCTAAAATTGACAGAATCACTATTGGAAGTCAGAAATGCTTAAAATAAATTTTGGAAGGATGTGGACAGATGACTTTTCTGTAGGTTAGATCGTTAAAGGGCTCAAAATATTCCATCCCCTTCATAAAAATAAAAAGCTACCCCAATATAAAGATTTTTGTGTGGGACTGATGGAGAACACTATCTTCAAGGGAGCTACTGTGAACTAAATTCCTGAGAGAATAAAAACCTTATGAAAATAGCAAGTTTCAGTGTGGTTTCTAGAATTGAGCAGATGGAGTAATGTGCCTGCTATAAAATGAGAAACTTTAAAGGACATGGCAGTACTCGCAGAGCAGTGAGTGGTACTGTGAGTTGGATGGATAAACAGTCATCTTGAAGATCTCCAAATGGAAAAGTAAATCACTAGGAATAGTAATTCTCGTGAATGATGCTTTCACTTCTGACTTTAACTCACAAAAGCAGCAATGGAGAAGAGATTGGAGGATGGAGAGAAAAATTTGTCTTGGGCTTTTCATGGTACTTGGATATTGGGGTTCTGAGTTAATCTAAACATGATATAATAGTATATGAAACCTTAGTCCCAATCCTCCCAGTTCCAGTAATGACACAACCAAAAAAAAAGTGTAGACATGGGAAGCGGTGAGTCGAGTAATCAAAAATGAATGCAGTCTATTTGAATAAATCTGCTACAAACATCAGTTTAAGTGGAAGAACCTGCGTAATCATCCTGCTCCTGTGTCCCAAAGAAAGGGACATGAGTCATCCTTTAATGAACAAAATTAAAAATTTATCATACTTTTGTCCTCTAAAATTTTTCAAAATTGTCTAGAATAATCTAGGAAAAAAATACATAGAAGAAAGTAAGAGGGCCGGGGATTTAGCTCAGTGGTTATAGTGATTGCCTTGCAAGCATGAGGCCCTGAGTTCGATCCCCGGTCCGGTACCACAAAAAAAAAAAAAAAAAAAAAAAAAAAAAGTAAGAAACTGACCACCAATCTGGAGGAGACACTATTATAATAAAGCTAACCTGAAGTGATCAGTTGCTGAAGCTAGTACACAAAGGCCTTTAAAAGGGACATTTAAACTATATTAGAAAACACAGTGAAATGGAAAAGTAAAAAAAAAAAAAATGACTAATGTCAGTACAGAAATAAAAAATTCTGAAGTAAAGTTAAAAATTATATAATTTAACAATACAATATTGACATAAAAATGTACTGGATGTAAGGACAAATTGGTGCAAAAAGAAGGGATTGCTGAATCTGAAAGTGTATCAGTAAAAGTTATCAAAACTTGGAATAATTGAAGAGAAACAGTCGAAAAAAATTGCCCTGGTCTTGTGAGATAGTAGCAAGCAGCATAACATACGCGTAACTTGAACCTCATAATCAAATGAGAGAGAATAAAATAGACTTTCTTTTTAACAAGTGATCATATCCCTCTTTAAATACGAGGTAAAAACATCAATCTACTCCTCCAAGAATCTAGCACGTAACAATCAGGTTAAAATGCCTGTCATAGCTGAACAGTTGAAAATTGGGAGCAAAGAGAAAATTACTACCAAAAAGACGCAAACAGTTGGACTGAAAAAAGCATACTACATACCTGTGAAAACCAGTAAGAAATACCGCTAACCCTCATCAAAACAAGGCAAGACAGAAAATAATAGAAGGATACATTAAATTGTTGAAGGAAAAAAGTCAATGTCCAATCTTTTATCTAGTGAAAATATGTTTCACATTCAGTGGGTACCAAGGTCCAGTACTGGGATAAAAGTAAGACATTGTGATGTGCTATTGCATACTAGGGTGACTGAATCTAACAATAATATACGTATACTTCAAAGAGCTGGAAAGAAGACATTTTAGTGTTTTCCCCTTAAAAATGATAAATGTTTGAGGAGAGATGCTTGTGTTGATTGAACTATTACACAATGTATACATTTATCAATGTATCTTATGGTATGGCATAAATATGAACAATTTTATGTCTCATTCAAAATAAGTTCATTAAAAATATACATTTCACAAATAAAAGGAAATAAAGACATTATACAGAAATAAAAGTTCAGAGGATTTGTATCAAGCAGATCTAAACTGTATGAAATGCTGAAAAATTCTTCAGGCTAAAATGAAAATGAGAAACTTGAAGGAATGCATCTAATGAGTTTCATGGTAGGAATGATGAGAGTGGGAAACAAATTTGTACAAATGTAGAATACTTTTCTCTTTCAATAATTCATTTTAAAGACTATTAACTGTTAAATAAATAAAACATGTAGAATAAAGTATTTGATAACAGCAGAACAGAGAATGCCTGTGATTCAACTGAACTATATTATTTTAAGGTTTTAATACATTTATGTGAAGTGGTACAATACTATATCTGTACATTCAGAGATTTGAAAGGAATGTTTTAATTCTAAGAGTGACCGCTAAAAATTTACAAACAGGTAAAGATCAAAAGACAATAAAGAAGATAAATGGATAAAAAGTACTCAATACAAAAGAAGGCAGACAGATTTAGTGTTTCTGTTTTAATATTTAGATCTTTGATCCACTTTGATTTTAGCTTAGTGCATAGGGAAAGATACGGGTCTAGTTTTAACCTTTGGCATGTGGAAAGCCAGTTTTTCCAGCACCATTTATTAAAGAGGCTGTCTTTCTTCCAGTGAGGTTGTTTGGCCCCTTTGTCAAAGATAAGGTGACTGAGAGTGTTTGGACATTTTTCTTCATCTTCTAATCTGTTCCATTGGTCCTGGGGTCTGTTTTTGTGCCAGTACCATGCTGTTTTTATTACAGTAGCTTTGTAATATAGTTTTAGGTCAGGGATTGTGATGGCCCCTGCTTTGCTTTTGTTGCCCAGAATTGCTTTTGCTATTCTAGGTTTCTTTTGGTTCCGAATGAATTTTAGGGTTGTCTTCTCTAATTCTGTGAGGTATGCTATGGATAATTTAATTGGGATTGCACCATATAATATTTAATACACACAATAGCTAAACTAACACGTTAGAGAAAATTCAGTAAATACCATGTGGTAAGTTGAGTCAAGTAGGCAATATATTTGAAGCTTGTGGAAAGGACAAAGTTTCCTGATAGTAGGCAGAAAAAATTCTGAGAAAACTCAGCTGATATTCCTTCCTTTCTCCTGCAACACACATAGAAACATGATTATTGACAGATGGGAAGACAGAATGGTAAAACTCAGAAAGAAAAATCACAGGTGTACAGTCACCGACACCAGGCCCTTCCCATGTGTGCACACCGTGATGCATCATGCGTTGGTGCTGGAGATTGAAAGAGAGTGTGTGTTTGCCTCCTGTTGGGCCTGGCCATTTACACTCGGGCCCTGCAGCTCCTCTTTGTCAGTGTCTGTCAGTATGGCCACGTCCTTCATCATTCTCTCAGGCTCTCTCTTCTTTTTTCTCTGATATTTTTATTTATTTTTTATTTTTTTATTTTTTTTACCAAGAACATGTATTGGTACATTGTATATGTAATGATCACATTTTTCTTGGTTATTTTACATCAGTACGTGATGTATCTTGGTCCCGCCCACCCTGCCCATTCCTTCCTTCTCCTCTCCCACCCTTCCCTATTTACAGCACGTTTATTTACATTTTTCCATTTTTTCCCTTTACCCTTTCTTTCCTTTTTCCCTTCCTTCTCCTCCCCTTCTCCCTTTGATTTTTTTTTTGTTTCCCTTTGATATATTTAAAAAAGATAATTAGTTTTTGTTGTGTTATTCATCACAACTTTTTTTAATGGCAGAGTAAATTATGAGAGACGAGTTAAGGAGAATTCAGTGAAGATTTGTGAGGAGAAATAGACACACTGTTGACTAAGGAATACTGCAGAGCTAATGTTAACCATTGGCCCTTTACACAGAGCATGGCTGAGAGGAAAAAGCCTGCTCCGACATGAGCAGTGTCTCAAGAGCAAATACATGGAACAACCAACATGAACTTGCAGGACATGGCGTGAACTGAGTGAAAAGAATGTGATCTATGATAAAACATTTTCTTCAGAGATGCTACAGGCATAGAGATGCTACAGGCTCATGGATGTAGCTCAGTTTGTCTGGCATGGATGAAGCCCTGGATTTGATACCACCACCAAAACAAACAAGTGAAAATACAAGCAACTTCTTTTCATTTGGAAACTGACTGGCAGTTATCAATTAGATTTCATTTTACAGTTTACTATAAACAATATCCCAAATGCTGTCTGTCAAAATAGCATTTGAAAGGATGAAATCTGACAACTGAAAATTATCCTAAAATATCTATAGAGATCTATTTTAAGCAAAGGGACAAATGTTTCCATTTTAAAATGTTTAGAAAACCAGGAGTGTGACTACTGAATCTGGTACTACAAAATGTTCTTCATCATTCTGAGGCATGAGTATTTCAGGCTTTTTACCTATGAAAATTCCCCTCCACTGGCTTCATATCTAATTTAAGCTTATGTGTGGGGCTCACTTTTAGGTTCGGTTGGAGGAGAAATTCCTGAAGTGTGAAGGACGACAAGGCATACACTGACTGATGAGTGGCAAGAATCACATGTCTTTAGTAGAATGTGTGTCTCATTTTTCTCATCAAGATTTTCAGCCTTCCTAAAAATATATATTTTTCCCTTAAAAATATGTGTAACTTGACGACAAAAAAATGTGTAACTATATATATATTGTGTATATTGTGTGTATATATATGTTTAGGAATTCAAGTTTGATAAAATAAGTCTGTTGATAGGTTCTTGAATAATAATATTTCTAAATAATCATTAAAAATAGAAATAATGATTTCAGGAAGACCAGATAAAAAAGGAGTATGTTTGAGACCAGATGGAGTCTAACATAAATCAGTAATTCTCAGAGACATAGCAGGTCTCAATGAGCAGCGAAGCAAAGCTTGGCCTGCTGCTTCATCTGTTCTGTGAGTTGGGACCCTGGCAACAAACATTCCTTATTTAGCAGTCTTTCAGGATGGTGATTCTTTCCAAATGGTACATAATAAAATGGGCAGCATCTCAGTATTAGAATCACACAACTTGAAGGACTTCTTTTCCACAAATAAAATAATCCTGAAGCAGTATCTGGGTCCTTCAGAACAACTCAGAACAGAATAACCATTAGGTACTATTCTGGAACAAGTGTCCTGTGGGTACCGTAAGGCAAAGATGTCTGAATTTGCAAATAATTCTGCTGTCTACTTTCAGTGAAATACAAGACAAACAAAATCAATAGAGAATGATTGACTAATAACTACTCAAGTTGCAGTCAAAATCTAATGAAAGGAAAGTGCTCATATGGGCAAATATCTAAGTATTCTCCATCCATTTCTTGTGTTAAAGCAGAGGGGTAGCACATTCAGAAGCCACATCATTAAAGAGGATTCTGCGACTTGCAGAAGGTAGAATTAAAAGCCAGTGATAGGATGTTAAGTGTCAGCAATATTTAAAGAGGGTTCACTCTGAAGGAGGACTGAATCTGGCCTTTAGGGGAGCAGATGAATGTCAGCAGATACTTCAATAAACTTTCTCAAGCCCTGAAATTGAATTCTGGGGCTTTCACCTGATCACAAAGAGGTCTCAAACACTCCCTGTATTCTAAAGAAAGCTTAACATAATTGGAGTCAGACATCTTCCTATCCCTGGCACTTAGTCAGTCGTGGTAAAACTATCTCTTCTACTCAAACTGTCAGTTTATTTTATCACATTTATATAAAACAGCAATTAGGAGAGCAGATTTTTCAAAGGATCTCTTTGAAGCCTACATAAGAGCCAAAAGGGGAATGATGTGGCTGGTTCTACTCTTTCCTGCTATGTAAGAGGAAGAGTGTGTCTCCTGCCCACAAGCTAAGCGAATGTGATTCTGAGTGTGTGATTTGTAGAGATGAAGGATATCTGAAAGAAACAAGAGTGGCATTTGATTTCCTTCCCTTTGGGGATTGTTCTTACGCAGTGACTTGTAGATCTGATGTGTCTGCTTTTGGTGGGATGGGGGTGGGATATGTAGCTATCTTTTTTTTTTTTTAATACTTGGAAGACAGTGAGCTTGAGCTGTCTTGTGGACACCTCACCAAAAAGGCTGCTCTGTTAATAATCGTTCTGTCATCAGAGCCTGGAATTCTAAGAGAAGGCAGCAAAATTAAATAGGCTTTATCTCCCTTGTGAGAAAGCTGAACAGTAGAGAGGACCTGGTGAAGTTTCTCAAGGAACACATATGCCTCTAATCCAAACTTATAGTAAGGAGAGTACTTAACCGCAGTCAATATTTGATGAGAGAAAGGGCAACAGCTAAAACAAGCTCCAGAAGCAGTTTAAGGACTAAAAGTAACATGATCCCCTTTTTATCAACCTTCTTTGGGATTAAATCTGGGATGAAAAGAAGTAAACATCAAATACCATACAAAAGATTTCATTGAGTCTTAAGAGTTTGTACTTAGAAGTGACTGGAGGTTAGGAAACATGTTCAATATATGGCTATGTTAATAGCTTTCCTCCAAGGCGTAGATACCAAAGTGATTCAGCCAGCAAGAAGTTTATTATGAGATGTACACTATGGCAGAAAGTGGAGAGGAAGCTGGACGGCCTGGAATGAAGCCTGGGGAAGGCTCAGCAAGGTGTCTGGGGAGTCCTCAAGCTGAAGCGAGCTGTCAGATGTTTCCCATGTCTTCCAGGAATGAAGTTGCTTTAGTGTCCCTATTGCACTCAGTCGTTGTCTGGTAGCAGCCTGCAAAAAGCATGGCCTCCATCAGAATAAAAATACAGATTTCAAAGCACAATGCCAGAGACTTTGGTCTGTTATGCTCCCTGTAGTTGAAGGTCTATAGAAAACATACTCCTGGCCACTTCAGTAGTTAAAAGAAGGTCAAGGAAGGTTTCAAAGAACATGAGTGATGAAGCGTCCGCAGAAAATTTTAAAGCTTGGAACACAGAAAATTCAGATTGATCAATAAAGTGAATATATCAGATAGAGGTTGATGAGTAGATTGTAAGAAAAGCAGAGACAAATGGCTCAGGGCCTGGGACATGGCCAAGCAGAGTTCATAGAGGTCATGTGACCTACAGGTATCCTGACCTAGATCAGAAGAGGGAAAGCTGGAACATTTAAAATAACCAGGGATGACAGGACCATCAATTTAAAATATTTCTCATGGAAATAATTTTGTTTTATTGTTGTTATTTGTGTATTTTTAAATTTTTTTCTTTCAAGGTTATGAATTGTATAAAAGGGACATTATTTAACCAAATGCACCAGAGATAAAAGTTTTTCAAACTACAGCTAAAGAAATTAACTTTATTGTGACTATTATCATGACTTTCAAAAGCAAGTAATACAGTACAGTCAACCTACTGTATTAATCACTATCTCCGGTAATGTTCAGCATATATTGTTTCATGGGCATCCATCACCCATTTTAATCTCCATGGATTACCTTGAGGCACATCAAAACATTGTAGTTTTACTGTGATAAATATTTTTGGGTGCTCTTGTAAAATGATATATAGGTTTCTTTAGGCCTCTAAGTACATGATGTGTGGATTTATAATTCTATTTCATGGTTGCTCTGAGAACTTAGTAAGGCAACACCAATTATTGATCTAATTAATCTGAGGTGGTTTTTATTGATTCTATGATGCTTATTAACTGAGTACTTAATGGAAGGGGATATTAAATACTGACTAAGTGCTTAGCTTCAAGAGTTAGGTGAGATTGGGTTGGAGATTTAGCTCTAGTGGTAGAGCAATTGCCTAGCAAGTGCAAAGCCCTGACTTTGATCCTCAGCATCCCCCCCAAAAAAAAGAGTTAGGTGAGTTTGAATCCAAATTCGTCTCTTTCACCTAAATAAAATTTATCACTGACTTTCTATAATTCCTCTGTACAATAACACTAACATTATAATTATTTGGCTACAAACATTAAATATGCTGTATACGTATTGTGCTTATACAGTACTGTATATGGTAGCTAAGTTGAAATGAAATTTTCCTAGAATAATGTAGTGATGCCAACATTATGTCTCCTTGCAGTCCAGGTAGCTAGAATCTTTCTGAGGTAATTAGAGCTTTTCCCTTGCCAGATAACCTTTCCAAAATGAATACTTCCTAACTTGGTGGGACATACCCGTATCAGTTACCCTGTCTAGCATATTCTTGATGTCAGCACGTTGTCTTAAGTTTTATAGAGAGCAGATAAAAATAGTGTCAACTTTAGGACTGGTCTTTTGCAGAAATCAACAAGCTAATTTAAATAAAACTATAAAGGTTGCAGAACAGCTAAAATAATTTAGAAAAAGAACGAAGATAGAGGAGTCACGCCTTGGACATATTTTAGACCAATGGGATAGCACTGGGAAAAAAGAAATAAACCCTCACATTTAAGATCATTTTATTTTAAACAAGAATATCAAGAGTTTTTAGTTGAGAAGAAATGGGCTTTTCAGTGAATAGTACTGGCACAAATAAATATTTACATGCAAAAGAATGAAATTAAAACCATGCCTCATACCATAAATAAAAATCACCTCAAATTATATAAAAAAAATCTAAAAATGAGAGCAGGGTTATTCAACCTCATTTCCCCTCTTTCTATGCCTTCATGTACTGGTTATTCCATCAAGAATGTCCATCTCTCTATAGTTTTAATTGTTTAATCCTTAGTATTCACTTATTACCTGGCTCTTTCTCATATATCCACTGTCTTCCTAAACATTTGCAAAGAGAGTATACAGGATTACCTTTAAATGAAAATGAAAAATGTAACAATGAAAAAGAATGAGTTTAGAGGAGGGGTAACGTAATTAGTTTTCTAGTCAGTGGTTTGCAAGAGAGCAGATTTAATACAGGACATTTACAAGTTACAACATTCACACACACAAGCCAAGTGTAGGAAGAGTGCAGAACATCTTTCTATTCATTGGAGACCCGAAAGAGCCAATCAAGGGCTGGGAGCCCACAACAATGTCCTGTGGACATCCATATCTGCACTAAAAGGCTGAAGAGTCTGTACTGGACCCAGGAAATGATCCTCACAGCACAGATGAAGACCAGTTTCCCCAAAGCAAACAGCAGCCATCCCTGATGACAGCAGGCCCCGGAGCTCCTCTTGGGACCAGAACAGCTGAGTTCACTCCAAGGAGACCAGCCATAACAGCTTTTCCTGGGAAACAGCAGCCTGCTATCTTCTGCTCTCCTCCTTTATGTTGTGTCAACAATAATCTTCAGGTCGCTCTTCTACTCCCAGAACCACACCAACTCAGTTCAGCAGTTCATCTGGTTGTTCCTGCTCAAGTTTACCATAATAATAAGTCCACCACAGTATGTGATTGTGTTTAAGTAGCTAGGAATATTTTAGGGTTGGTCAGAGGGGAACATTTTGTAGACAGTTAACATCACAATTTTTTTTGGGGGGGGGCAGATTATTTCAGGGTTCTGAGCTTTCTGTAGGTTTAGGAGACAGTTAAAGGAGTGATTGACACAGAATAAAAAGATTTAGTGTTGTGTGATTCACCAGAGAGACAGAAGTTTTGTTGAAAATGTTTGACACTATAGTATGACTGATCAAAAATGTCTAGAGAGTGGGTGGTTAAACTTAATTTTTCCTGAGTGTTTTTTTTTAAACTTTGTTTTGTTTTGTAAGAATTAAATAATCAAGAAAAAGCACATAGAAACAAAGACAGAGGGAGTAGTCAATGAATAAGTGTCCTCAGATAAGATTGATAGTATTTTGAAGTTACTGTTTTTTGGAAAATAGAAAAAAAACTATTTAAAAACACTTTTATCATTATTTTTCTTTGTCAGAACTTGCCAGTTTCTTGTCTCCTCTCCTTTTAGGAGCGTAAATCAATTGTGATGGATATTTCTGAATTATTTTTCTCTCTATTTTTATATTTCCCAAAGTATTTTGTTGGATTTTCCTGCATATATTTTATTTTCTTGGTGGAATGTGTTTCAAAGAACATTTGTCAAGAGGGTTGATTCATCACTTTGTAGTGAGGGCAGGAGAGGTGTGTTTAAATAGTAGCCAAATACTCAGTGTGCTGTCTTTAATAAACCTCATAGGAAAACATTTGCTTTGTGGCCTGAGCAATGTAATCTTCTCACAGTGATGATTTTGGTTAACTGGTTTTCATCTTCTGGGCCAGATTGAACATGATCACGGTGTACTGAAATAAAATAGGATTTTAGAAGGTAAAGCATACAGAAGTTGGTTGTTTGACTAATCCAAGATGTATGAAAAATACAGAAAACAGAAGAACTGGGGTGAATAAAGTCAGACTTGGGCTGAACAGGTATTTAATCATATGTCACATTTTATTTTACTTTCTTACTTCATAATCAACAATGTTCTAAGTACTAGATTAGAAGAGAGAAAGATTAAGAGCATGAAAGCAACTGAGAGGTGTTCTAGATTAAAGCAGATTGAGTGGGGAAAATAATGTTGTAGGCATTGAGATTAATAAAAATTTAAAACAAGTAAACACAAAAATAGGAAACTATGACAAGGTAGCATGCATTTGCATAAATATACAGTACACACACTCCTTCATATGAGGTTTAAGTAAAACCTATGGTGAATATTTAAATAAAATTTATTAAGGTAAAAGACACATTGCTATTAATCCCCCTCATTTGATTACACTTGTCCCATGATTCTTCCACTTCCTGAAGCAGCTCTGGAAGTCCTATTCCTGAGTACCTTTAGTTGTGCTGTTCTGGCTGCATCAATGTCCTGAATCAATTCAAAACATTTACCTTTCATGGTCATTTGGACTTTGGGGAAGAGCTAGAAGTCATGTGGTGCCAGATCCTGTGAATAAGGTGGTTGAAGACAGGCTGCAAGTTTTTCAGAAGGCTGCCTTTCCCTTGAGTGGCACTCGACAGCAGCATTCACTGTGGGAACATTGGCTATTCACATGCAGAAGATTGAATTTAGACCATATCTATCACCATATTCTAAACTAACATCAAAATGGAACAGAAAATTACTGTTAGAGAAGAAACACTTATCCTGTTGGAAGAAAAAAATAAAACTCTTGAAGTCATGAACATAGACTTAGACTTTTTGAATAGAACTCTAGTTGCACAGGAAATAGTACCAAGAATCATCAAATGGGTTCATGTAAAATTAAAAAATTTCTGTACAGCAAAAGAAACAGAGTGAAAAGAAAGAAAACTAACAGTAAAAAGACAACCCACAGAATGAGAAAAATTTGCCAGCTATTCCTCAGACAGAAGACTAATATCTAGAATGTGTAAAGAACTAAAAAAAAAAAAAAATTGGATCCCTTCAAATAAAAGACCTGGTCAAAAATAGGCAACTGAAATGAACAGACACTTCACTGAAGAAGTGCAAATGGCTAATGAATACATGAAGAAATGCTCAACATAGCTGGCTATTAGAGAAATGCAAATTGAAACAACACTGACATTCCATCAAACCTGAGAAAGGATGGCCATCATCAATAAATCAAATAATAACAAATGCTGGTTAGACTGTTGGAAAAAGGAATGCTTCTGCGTTGTTGGTGGAAATGTGAACTACTACAACCATTATGAAAACCAGTTTCCCATACAATTGAGGAAATCCTCAAAAAACTCAAACTAGAAGCTCATTTGACCCAGCTAGTCTCCTTTTAGGTATCTTCTTAAAAGAGTTAAAGACATTACATTCCAGTAACATATGTGTAGTCATGTTTATAACAGCACAATTTATAATGGTGAAACCTTGGAAGTAGCCCACATACCCATGAGTAGATGACTGGATAAAGAAAATGTGGTCTCTAGGCACAATGTAGTACTACTTTGCCATAGAGATAAAATTGAGTCATTTGAAGAAAAATGCACTTCGAGAGTATAATGTTAAACAAAATAAATCAAACACACAAGCCTAAATATCACGTGGCTTCTCTTATAGGAGAAATCCATGGTACAAATAAAGAGCAAAATAAAAGATACGTAATGGAAAGTATGGAGATAGATCTTTCTCAAAGGAAAAGAGGATCAAGAGATAGCAGAAGGAGGAAGGGAAAAGAGATGAAAAAAGAAATTAAGATAAGTTATGTGGTAGTAAATCTACAACTCCACAAATGTAATATGAACATTATGTACTACAAACATGTGCAAAGAAAGACAAAGAAAAAAGGCAGGGGATCCAGAGAGATGGAAGGAGAAGGGAGGGAAGGGAAAGGGGATGAAAACAGGAATTAAAATGTATTTTGTACGTGTACCAAATTCCCCAAACAAATGTAAACATATGTACGAAAAACATGTGCTAATAAAGAAAATTATCTGAAAAAAACCAAAAAACAAAAAAACTCTTCAGACTTGCAGAACTGTTTCAGAAAGTGGCAAGAATAATGGGATAAGTGCATCTGAAAGTAGGAGGAGTAATTTGAGGGGCATTAATGGTAAATTGTCTTTTAGGGAAATGAAGTTTTTTAACTTAAACATTCACCATGTATATATTCTGATCACACCACCATTAAAGTAACACTAGATGATGGAAAAAAATGATCCCGTAGGTCCATGGACTATTCAAATAAGAACAACCAGTATAACTCAAACCCCATGAAAATGTATGTATATCAGAGAATCTGGATAACAGCTATATTAAAATGCATTGGAACTTTGAGTGCGTACCAGAGAATGGCACAATTATTTTAATGTTTTTGTCTTGCTTTTTCTATGTATTTTATAGTTCAAAAATATGTTTTCCTCTGTAGAAATTAGGTAAAAACTACTATTTGTAAATATGTAAATGGCCATATTTCATAGTGAGACTGTAAAGAAGCATATTTTGAGGGCTTCTTAAGCACAAAACTAGGACTAACGTAATAGTGTCGTTTATAAACACAGTTGCCTTAAGTATGGCAGTTATTTGCTAAAAAATAAACTAAAAAGCCTAAAATTTAAAAAGTGAGAATGCCTTAGTAACTGATGAATTAGCTAGATCTTTAGTTTCTGCTAAGCCTTCAGTTTGGAGTTAAATTAGCACATTCTTTCTGCCTTGAGATGTCTTGATGTTAAATAGCAGGCATATCTAGTTCTTGGTGTTTACAATCTACCTGAAAACTTCAAGAAACTTTTAAAGTATAAGTAGAATTTCCAAATTACTTTCCATTGAGTATTTCAAAGTGAGATTTATCTATGAACTTTTAATGTCTCAGAAGAGAATTGATAAATCCCAATAATATCATTGCTGTCCAAGCATTTCCAACTTAGGTGAGATTAGGGAATACTGAAGATGTCAAAGAGAAAATGTATTGTTTACTTCCATAAATAATTTCCTAGTGCAGCCAAAGTAATCCTAAAATATACCCTGTTCAGATACATATCTTAAATGGTACAGCAAAAATGTGAAAAATGGATAGGAACAAATTATCAGTTTTCTTCCTGTTTATTTGCACTTTAAAGATGTTTTTCTACCAGAATAAGCTGTGAAGAGAGTTTAAATGACAAAGGATTACAATAAGTTGATAAATATTGTGTTCTTTTTGGAGTAATGATTTTTATTTCTTAATTCTCTAAAGTGACTTCTTGTTCTAAAGCTTATTGGATGATAACACTCATTCTAGGTGCTCATTGATGAACCCTGAGAAAATTAAAAGGTTTTCATATTTATATATGTCATTATTACTTATAGAGAAATCCTAATAAATCTATAAAAATAAAACCTATATAGTAGTAATTGAGTACTTAGGGAAGGTGAAGCAGGTGAATTGTGTGAGGCCATCCTGGATAACTTAGTGAGACCCTGTCTCAAAACAAAATAAAATTCATTTCTTATTATATTTTTGCCTGCTGCTTTTAGGTTGTAATGATTGTGTTCTGAAATAATTGATAATAAGTTGGATGCCAAGTGATCATTTCCATTCCATTATTTTCTAATATATTTGTGAATTTTGAATCTCTTGGAAGGAGAGGTATTGCTTTCTCCATTATTTATATCTATTTGGACTTATGGATTCTTATTTTGTTCAGTGATGTATAATATATTGTTCTCATGATCTCTTTTGATCCTCAAATGTCTCATTGTTTTTAAAGGGGTTCTCTCCTATTTCAGTAAATTTATGTCTTACTAAGGTATCCAGAGTATTTGGGTCCTATCAATAGGAGGTCATCAGTCTTGAGGACTATTGTAATGCTCCCTGGATGCCAGGACAGTAAAAATTGCTGCAGTATACAATATGGCACAAATAGACCTGATAAACTCTAGAGGCAAGATGGTAAATATCATGTAATTTCTGCTAAGTTAAACAGCTTTTGTTGTTTCCCTTTTAATGGGGTGGGAGAAAGATCATTTCCCATCACTGGCTACATGCCCTGTTTTCTGTATCAGCTAAGACAGTGAGTATAATGGGATAGAACACGTAATCTTTCTATATACATTTCAAGTCTTTGATATTGACATTAATTTTTTTTGTTCTCTGCCATTTTAAAATTTTGATAAATGTAGAGAAGAGTTAGTAAGTTAGGTGCCAAGGATTTTTGTGCTGCCCTTCTCACTGTGGTAGCCATTATTCCAGTTGTCAGAGAGTCAGTGCAGAGCTGCCCCTTGGTGCTAGGGATTGCTCTTACAGTACAGAGTTAAAAATGTGATAAACAGGATATTTTGGATGATCATTGGATCTATGGTGTAGTTATGTCAGAACTCTACGCATAGTGTTATCTTGTAAACTCACATAGAAAAAGGAGATGCAGATTTCTGGATTTATATCATTAATTGTGACCATTATCCAACAATCTAAATACATAACTAACTTTAAAAATGGCTGCGAGTAACTTTGATAAAGAGTAGACTAAAAATACATAGAATATATTGATGTGGTAGTTTTTTTGCTTTAATGTACACAGCTTCTGCTTTGTTTAAGGAGCTGTAAAGGTAATAGTTGATTCAGGTGTTGGAATGGGGGGCAGAAACTCAGGGGGATCGCTAAATATTTAGTCATGATTAAGGAATGTGCAATACTAAAGGTTATTTCTCATGGTTATTTCTGAACAAGGAACTGGTCTGACACTTGTGGGGTTAACTAAGCCTGCCATTTTATCTTTCTTGGACTTAAGAAACAAAACTTTTTCAGATCCACCCAGTATGCACTTATCTTGATTACATCTTCAGTGTCTCTCACCAACATGACTACTGTAAACAGAACCGACTCTGAAGCGATTTTCAGGCACATCCATGCTCATCTCCAGTCTGTGCATTACAAAAGCTTGTTGAAAGGCACATACTTTGAGTCTTCTTGTGGACTTCAATCAAATGGAGGCTTGAATTTCCATCTTTTGAAACAGTTAATGTATTTGTGTGGGAATTTTGATGTATTAGTTACAAGACTTACCAACAAATATAGTTTTTTAATTGACTTCATAAACACAACATTAGAGCTGATCTGAATTGCTCAGAGTAACACATTGTATCCAGAATCTGTAGGTATCCATGGATTTGTTGACTACTGACACATTTAGCCTGACCTAAAACTCTGGTTTCTTTCTTCAAAAAATCATCCTCAAGACCCATTTTTTCCACAGACTTTTCCTTAACTCAATGTATTTTCAACATTTTTTTTTGTTGTTGTTGTTATGTGCATTGAAGTTTCTCTTCTTAGGCTTTAATTTATAGTTTTTCTGTGACAGTAGGTGTCCCCTAGTTATAGTTCTGTTACTGAAGTTATGGGTGTGTAAGAAATTGATCTCAATTTATGCATGATCAGCCTGCTACCAGGGAAAAAAATGTCATAGTGGAAGAGCCTGGTGGAGGAAAGCTGCTCAAATCAGGGAAGCTAGGAAGGAGAGAGAAAGGGAGAGGGAGAGACAGAAGGAAGGGGAGGGACGGGATAAAGGGAGACAAGACAAGGGGAAAGGAGGGGAGGGGAAGGAGGAGAGAGGGAGGTGGGAGAAAGGGAGAAATGGAGAGAGAAAGGGACATAATGCTTTTATTCCACTGATAAGTATAGCGCCTTTGTGATCCAGGCAGTTTCCAAAAGCCCCAACGCTGAGCACATGAGCTTTTGGGGAACATTCTAAATCTAACCTGGCCGTTTTAGGTTACTGAGAGTTTTAGGGAGGGCCTAGGTTTTAGGGAATCATATGTTTTAAAATTCCCAAGGTATTAATATTTTAGTTATTTAGTATTAGTGTTGTTCAGGCCACACTTCTAGAAACCGTGTCCTAACTTTACAAAAGGGATCTAGTAGTCATTGAATTCAACTATCCCTGCAATTTGGCCACCTGGAGATCAAATATTGAGTTGATTTTCCAGCTGTGTTATCCTCAATGCTGGTAGAAATGACAGTGTTTCAAATTTATATAGCGTCTCTTATTTCAGGCTAGGTAAGAAACAAATTTTAGGGATTTGACCTGGTTATTCTTTTTCTTTAGCTTGTTCAATGCCTTTGTACTATCCCATGCTGCACTCTTTGAATTACTTTTGCTCATCATGCAATTCTGTCATGGCAGTGGCTAGGATACCCCCTCCCCAATTTGCCTTCATTCAGTTCTTTAATCATGGTTATCATAGAGAATAATTTAATTTTCTATTTCACAACGGAGTGTCACGGGCAACCAGCTGTCTATCCATTAATGATAATGGGATTTTCATTACCCTCAGCAGTGAAAGCAGATAATCACACTTACATTTCTTCCATTTTCCCTCAAGTCTCTTGTCACAATGCATTCTTGGTTACAAAGGTTGAATCAGACAAGGTTTACTTGTAAGCAAAGTAAATTGTTTCATTTGCAAGCAACAAAAAAATTGGTAGTCTTACCCCAGCAATAAGATTTAGAAAATAGTCAGGAACCCATAGTATATTAAAAGTATCAAAAAATAAAAGTCCAGGCTACCACCAATAGTACTATTTCCTTTGAAAATACAGTAATAGTAAGAGAGATATGAGAGATTTGAACAATGCATCTGACAAGTTTGATTAAAGGAGCTTATGTAGAAACTTGTACCCACCTGTGAGAAAATATCCATTTACTACAGAGACACAAACAGCATTTTCAGAACTTCAGCCTGAGTCTCCTGAAGGAGACAGCTGGGGATAATCCAGATGGAAGAAAATCACTTCAATGGTCTATCTGTAGTTAAAGTTCAAATAGAATAAAAATTTACTAACATATCATTTTATGGATTTTTTATAGACCAATCATTCCAATAATCTTACCCCTATCTCAAAGAAGTGACGAAATTAAAGTGAACAGAACATTCTATGAAATGCTTTTCCATTTTGAACAAGCACTATAATTGTCAAAATGTCTAGTTTCTACGTATAACATTTTGATTGGTATCGTGTCAAACTTGTAATGCTATGCTAGCATTTTAGGATAGGCAGGGCATCATTTTAATTTTCCGAGGATGGTCCTTCATTCTTCATCTTTGAAATTTCCTCTTTTAAAGTTTCAGACATGGTAAAGTTCTCTTTTGCAGTCTCTTTATGCAGAAATTAATTACATTCCACTTAATTTTTGAACAACTGGTACTTGATGAGCACCCAGCAGCCGCATTGCAGTGTAATAAGCATTCTGTTCTTTAAATGTCTATTTGTTCTCAGATTGCAGTGATTTTTAAGGTGCTGAGAATCTTCACAGTTTCATGATATGAAAAACATATTAGCCTCCTTATAGAGTTAGCACTTTCTAAAATATCTCAGAAGCCAAAAAAAGGAAACATCTTATCTCTGAATATTAATAAATCTTACAAATGTAAGTTTTTACTGAAAGAAGTTTTTTTTTTTTCTCAGATTTTAAACAGTAGTCAGACTAGTGCTAGCACAGTAAGAATAAAATAAAATGGTTGAAGGACAGAGGCCGCACCTAATAGTCACAAAAAATACCAGGTACTTACAGGGATTATATTTACTTACTATGAAACCAATAGATGAGGCTTTTTCTGTGTATGCAGGAGGCACCGATGATATAGACCAATAGGAAAACAAAGCAGAAATAGACATCTTGCCCTAAAACATATATCTTGAATCCAAAAATATTTACCAGTGATAAGAGGCAATTTAACCAGTGTTGCAGTTAAGGCTACAGTTTCTATCCTTCTTGATGGATAGGCGGTGGTGAATAATTGCTATTAGAAAATCTAGGAACTCTTGATAGCCACATTTATGAATAAACTTGCTTTGAACATTCATGTACATGTCTCTATATGGACATATATTTTTATTTATCTTGGGTATATATGTAGAAGCGGAATTGAGTATGATAATTCTGTGTTTAATATTTTAAGGAACTGCTTGCTAAATTATTTTCCAACACAGTTTTACTGTTTTATACTTTTACCGTCAGTGTACCACGGTTCCAGTTTCTCTATGCCATTTCCAAAATTCATCATTTGTATTTTGTGGAGGAGGGTGCTGGGGATCAAACTCAGGACCTTGCGCTTGCTAGGCAAGTGCTCTCCCGCTTGAGCTAAATCCTCAACGCCTTTTGTATTTTTATAATAGCCATACAAATAGTTGTAAAGTAGTTTTTCAGTGTGACTAAAAATTTATATATTTCTGATGGTTACATGTCAAAATGTTTTCATATTCCTTTCTTATACTCTATTTTCTTCAGTAAACTATCGCTTATGTGTTTTATTCATATCCTAACTGGATTTTATGTGTACTGTTGAGTTTCAAGGACCATTTATGCATATTAGGTAATAGTATGTCTACTACATTGACTTTGTTTCCTAGTACCTGACTGAATTTATTAGTTCTATTTTTGGTGTGCATTCCATAGGACTTTCTATAGGTGAGATCACAAAATTTATCAATAGGGATACTTTTATTGCTTCATTTCCAATATTTTTATTAATTTCTTTGCTAGATGCTTAGATGAGAATATTTAGTACAGTGTTGAATAGAAGCAGCAATATCAGACATTCATGTCATGCCCCGAGTTTTAAGAGAACAACATCTTGTTTTTCATCATTAAATATATTAACGTGGTATCTTTATAAATGCTCTTTATAAGAC
Source organism: Hystrix cristata (assembly GCA_004026905.1). Lineage (NCBI taxonomy): Eukaryota > Metazoa > Chordata > Mammalia > Rodentia > Hystricidae > Hystrix > Hystrix cristata. The sequence goes on from PVJO010012282.1 coordinate 21,010, forward strand.
TAAGGAAATTCCCTTGTCTTCCAAGTCTCTTGAGGTTTTTTTGGATGTTAACATAGAGGGGTATTGAATTTTGTCAGATGTACTCTATTCATCTACATGAAGTTTTTGCCCTTTATTCTATCAATATAGTGTACTAAATTTACTGATTTTTGGATACCAAACCAACCTTATATTTCTGGAATAAATTTTGCTTTATTGTGGTGTATAATTCTTCCTATGTATTTCTGCATTTGTATTACTGGTGTTTTGTTATTGGAATCGTTCCTGTCAAAATATTTGATTACTTTCTCAGGTCAGACTGTTAAAGCCAATCGCATCTGTTCATTCACTTAGCATCTGTGATTATTCTACATTCTCTCCTAATATTTTTTTTTTCTCATTTACCACGTAAAAATCTATCAATAGTTTAGGTTTTTGCTCTGGTTTTATCCTTTGTTCCACTCTGTCCTTATGTGTTATAAATAAGACTTATCATTATGATTCCTCTTCTCTCTTGCATGACTGTCATAGTCAGTCATTTATTTTTCTTCAATTTCCACTCAGAGGAACTGATAATTTGAGGCTTTCCAAAGTGTTCCTCTCTTCCTTTTTTTTCCTCATCTAATACCTTTCTCCTGCTGCTCCTTCTCTTTTCATTTCTCTGGAAAAATTAATGTATAAATACAGAAAACTCAAAGAAGCAGGGACATGAAAAGGATAATTTATTACTTAGTCACTATAACAGATGTTGGACCGATAACAAGAAAGATGGGAGTAGCAGTTGAACTGAATTCAGAGACATTTTGGAGCCCTTTTAGCCAATGAAATGTCAGAAAGTAGAGTTCCAAAAGCAAAAGTAGAGTAGATTGGGTCTTTTATTGTGAGGAGTCTAATTGTTTTAGTTCTTTACATATTATAGGTGTTAGTCCTCTGTTCAAGGAATAGCTGGCAAAATTCTTTTTGGCCATTTTGTAGGTTGTCTCTTCACTCTACTTGTTGTTTCCTTTGCTGTGCAGAAACTTTTTAATTTGCTATGATCTCACTTGGTGCTTCTTGCTTTTAAGTGGTACCTTGGTTCATGAAATCAAATTTGCTCGTAAGGTCAACTTTGAATTTGATTTGTTTTTTGACCAATTCAGTTTGTGACCAGAATTGTGCAAAGAACTAAGTTCATGAACCAAGGCACCACTGTATTTATTGTGCAGTTGGGGTTCTGTTTAGAAAGTTCCTGTCTAGACTCACCTGGCTGATCATGAATAATCTGAGCAGGAAATAAACTTCTGTTTCATTTCACAACAAGATTTGGCAAATAATCTGTTCTACTACATATTTTCTTTAAAGAATATTTGTAATTTTGAATATGTTTGAATTTTTTGTCCATTTCCCCAGGTATTTGCCCAGTCACCCATTACCTGATTCCATCCCAGCATTCCTACGTCTTGCTGGCGAGGAGGAAGGAGGGACTCACTCTTTGCCCAGGTTCTCATAGCACGAGCTTCATGGCACTTCTATAGTGTGCTCATTATTTCTTAAATGACAGCTTATCTTCTTTCACAAAACAATTGAGACAAATTTTTAAAAATATAAAGAAGAGATTTTACAGAAAAAAAAAACTGATATGAAGAATACTTCAGTGTAATTGTATTTCTAATGGTTAAATCTGAGCTCAGTTTCCCTGCAACAACAAAGAAGATTATAATCACGAGAAAAGATTTTCATAGCACTTGATTATAACATGAATTTCTCATGTGGTATTGTTTATACAAATAGAAATAAGAGAACATCAAAAGCAGTTTGGAAGCAAATATTTTGAAAGAAATTATAGTAATTACTTTTGTATAGTTCTTTTATGTTCTATAATTTAAAATTCATAGCACAATATAATACATAATTTAATAGAATTTTACACAGAGATAAATATGTAGCCCAGGACCCCTTTTAACAACATGTATTTTAAATTACAAACAGTAAAATATTGTAATTCTCTGTTACAGAATGTCTGCCTTACTGAAAGGTAGCAATTGCATTTTAAATGTCTTTGTGTCTATTTGTAATAGCAAGGTCAGCATCAGTGCTAAAGCAAGTGGTCAATAAATGTCAGCATTTTCGGGTTGAATGAATGAATGAAACATATTGTCCACCATTTGTCAGAACATACAATATTAAAAGTTATTTTTTAAAATGCAATTTGTGAAGACAAAATCAAAACTTCAAAGTAGATAGGAAAGCAGGTCAATTTTTATTTGTAGCTATTAATATGTGATCATATATACCTTCTCTGAAACACACATACACATACACAAACACACACACTGAGTTTTATTTTCACTCCTTTCAGCTGTTGTCCAGTTGATTAAATTATTCAGCATATCTTGCTCTCACTTGCTTTGTAAATTTTTTCATTAGTACACGTTAGTTGTACTTAATGATTACATTTATTGTGGGCAGCTTGTACATGTACCTACCACATAGTCAATAAAAAAGGAGAGAAAAAGAGTAGACTATAAAAATGGGTTAAAACTTATAAGTAGAGCTATTGATCTCCATTTTAGACTTTGAGTCATTGTAAATATATTCTTTTATTCAGTCATAAAAAGATTTCTGAGGCATATTCCAGGAATGGAATATGAACATGGTTCCTCCCACTTGAAACCTCCAAGATGCTGTAATCTAATAAGTGAATAATATACATAAACGTCTCCAACATTAATTAAAGATATAGATAAAATGATACCAATTTTAGAAAATGAATAAGTATTTCCAACTAGGAAGTAAAAAAATTCTTAAGAAGATAGCATTTGAGGTAAGCCTCTGAAGACTAAAATTTGGATGAATGTGGGTAGAAGAAGGGCTTCCAGGAAGAGAGAATAGCTAAAGAATAGCTAGAGGTTAAATATAATTGGAGAATAATAAAGTTTGTTTTTTTTTTTTTTTTACTTCATTCTTTATATAAAAATCCTTTGAAAAATAAAGGACATTATGTTTAACTAAATTAAGCTTCTAGACAGAGCATACTGAATTTAAACTATGAATGCATTTTCTTAGTATATTTACAAGAACAAACCACATAAGGAGACATAAAGTAAATCTGAAGAAATTTCAGAGGTAGAATATATTATCTGACCATAGTGAAATACAGCTAAAAATTAAGTTTCAAGAAGGTAAGTAGAAAATGTCTCTATGTTTAGAAGTTAGAAGCATAATTTTAAATAACTCATGGCTCAACAAAGGAAAACATAATAAATTAGAAAATATTTGGAAGGACAACGATGATGCCATATATGAAAACTTGTGAAATTAGGTAAATAAAGGTAAATTTGCGCTAAAAGAAAGAGATACATATACACGTAGTGAAGAATGATCTAAAATGAATTATCTAGTCAGCTAGAACAAGAAGGTATGAAAAGGATAAAAATAAAATGGAGGCAAAATAGGATAAATAAAATCATAAAGACCCATATATAGAAATTAGCTAGATAAAAGAAAAATATACCATAGTAGATTACCAAAGTTTAAAGTTATACTTTGAAAAGGCTAATAAAATTCATAAGCCTCTGGTGGGTGCACACTACTTAGGAGTCTGAGGGAGGAGCATTGCAAATTTAAGGCCATTCTGAGCAACTTAGCAAGACTGTGTTTCACAATAAAAAATACAAAGGACCTGGAGATGTAGATCAGAGGGGATCATGGGGATGTAGATCATGGGGATGTACCTCTAGGTTAGAGCCTCACACTGGAAAATAAGAAAGAAGTAGGAAGGAAGGAGGGGATGGAGGGAAGGGGGAGGAAGGGAGGAAGGAAGGAAGGAAGGAAGGAAGGAAGGAAGGAAGGAAAGCACACATTAAAGAGGGAAGAGATAAGATAAAAGGGACTTAACACTAAAAAATACAAGAAATGCCTACCAGTTATTAAGAAAAATTTTCTCATAGAAGAGTTGATTGGTTTGAACAAGAATTTTTAAAAAAGGCTACACCATAGGAAAAGGTGTTCAATACTATGATAGTTGCGAACATTATAATTAAAAGTGAAATGTAAAAGGACCACACACTTAGCTACAGAATTAGAATGAAAAACAGACAATATCAACATTTTCTGACCAGTGAATCAATGAGAACTTTCATTATAAAAGTGTATATTTGCAAAAGTAAAGAATTTTCACTACTCTTTTTTATATATTATGTTATATTGGATGTCTTCAATAATATAATCAGAAAAGAATAAGAAGTAAAGATACATAGATGAGAAAGAAGAAATAAAACTGTGTTGATTTGCAGCTGTCATGATTTCGTATGTAGAAAAATCCCAACGTTTCTACATCAACAATAACAAGACCAACAATATAGACATACACACACTCATGCACACACAATTTTGAAGGATCGATTGTACTAAAATTGCAGGATACAAAAGTAATGTAAAAGTCAATTTACTTTTCCATATAACAATAATAAATAAATGGATTTGAAATTAAAAACACAACACAACTTTCATTTTCACTCAGGAAAAAAGGAATTACTTAGTATAAATCTAATAATATGCACAATATCTAAATAAGGTATTACAAAGTTAAGTTTTTCTCTTAGAAAAAATATTATGGTTTCTCATAAAGGAGCAGTAGTTTTTCTGCATTCCGCATAATGTACCTGAGAACTTGTCAGCTTCCATTTGCCCTGTCTTCTTGGAACTCACATCATGTTAAAAAATGCAGTTCAATTCAAGGCACAAACTTAATGTGCATTTTGAACTACAAGGAAACCATAACTTGGGGCTCTAAATAACAGAATAAGTGGCTGTTACTTGTCCATATGATAACAATATTTAAATTTAATTCTAATCTCTCTGGGAAAAGATATGAAGAATGCTCTTCAATACAAAGTTGATATTAAAATTCTACTACCTAAATATTCAAGGACTCATAGATATTTGTAGAGCATTATAAATAATTTAATGCTGGCAAAATTCCAATATTCATGTTGCTTACTATGACAGATGCTGGGTGTTTTGAGGAATGAAGATTTTTGCATTATTTTTGTTGTGCTGTGTCATGCTGTTCTTTTCTTCATACAACTAAATTCCAGAAATTTAGCAAATGAAACATTGTAGAAATGGCATTAATTTCAAATCCTTGCAGATTATTTATATTCAAAAAATTTCTCCCCCAAAGTCTTTAAGAACAAATGAATTATTTTCTGCAATATTCCACAGCATATAATGTAAATCAAACATGTACTTGTTCTTTTTAAAAGAAATTTTTAAAATGTTTTATAATAAATATTTAAACTTGGGGCTTATATTCTGCAATCCACAGATATATTTCTTATTGCTCTATAATATGTAAACCAACAGAAAAATTTTGTTAGAATACTCTATAAAAAACCTTATTATTATTTTTCCTGGAGAAGGATTCCTAAGGCTCATCTTCATAGCAAAGGGTTTCTGTAACATAGAAAAATAGGAAGAGTCACTGTGTATATCTATACTCACTCATTTTCACATTGTGCTAATAATAAGAGTTGACACTTAATTTACCCCAATTTTGTATGAAACATTCTTCTAAGTGAATCATATATAATACATCATTTAACAGTTACAATTTTATTTCTACATTTTGGTTGAGGGACTGAGTGACAGAGGTTGAGCAACGTGCCTGAGGTCATCCAGAACAGTAAGTGGTGGAGCTAATATTTGAACCTGGGCCACCTCCTTACAGAATCTGTGTTATAATGCCAAATATTAAATTATCATTCATGAAACATGTAGGTGGCTAAGTTTTATGTGCCAGACATGGATTTAATCACATTATACATTTCTCAGATGATTCTCACAATTAGGTTACACATTAAATGATTTTTTTTTCCACCTACATTTTATAAAACAAAAATTAGATTTTATATGAACGATTTAATTCTTGAAGAGGACAATTTCTGAATAGAGATTGTTCAACGAATGAAAATTTTCTTTCCTTCTCTCTTTATGAACATTGATTGCAAAAAGATAAAAGAATTGAGAAAAGAATGTTCTCTGACTGCACTGTTTATGTACCATATAGGAAAGTTTAACAAAATAATGAAACTACAGTTGAGAAAAATCTCAACATTTCTGTTCTTATTCCAGAATTGTTTTCATGAAAATAAATCAGAATGGATAGTTAGAAAAGAAATTTTGGATTCATTTGATAGGTACTTTAATTTAGGTGTTTAACCAACTATGTTCTTATAAAGTCCCCCCAAAATAAATGGTTAATTTTCCATTTTCCACTGCTGCTCTTCTGAATCCAAGCTTCTTTAATTTTATAAAAGCAACTGAAATTTCATCACAAAATAATGAGGAGATAACACTAGTTAATGCACTATAAATGGAGGAAGAAATAGGATCAATACATAAAAAGCATGCTATGAAATATCAAATATAACCTTTGCAAGGGTGAACTAAAAATTTCCCTACTAGTGGCAGTCACCACAAAGAGGATAAAATACTCTTTTATTTTATTTACCAGTGTGTTTGATGAATTAATCATTTATTTTTAAGGAGTGTGACAGTTGATATAATAAGACTAGAAAGAATTCTCTCTCAGTTGCCTCTAGGAAGATTATATAATTTAAATCAATGAAAAACATTTTTCAACAAGAACCCTGCTGTGGACAATTAATCTTAGCATATTCCTCAAATGCCACAGCACAATTCCATAAGGTTGTTTCATCAGAGACCAGTACTTTATGGCCCAAGCCTATGTCTTTCTGCTGACCTGCTTTAATCTGAGGAATTTTGATTGTGTCCTTTCAGAAAACACTGTGTTTTTGATGGGCAGTTAAATAGTAGTTTCCAGATTTATTCCCTTGTTTATATTTGGAGTGCTGATACATCATATAATTGGATAAACTCTTGTAATTTTCCAAGGAAAGCTATTCCCTGGGGTAGAAGTGTAGTTTCTCCAGACTTGGAATCTGCACTTTGAATGAGAACACATTTTCATCACTGGAGGGACTTTTCCGGGAAACCCTAGGATATAGCCAAAGACTTAAAGCTTAAAACATACAGAAAAGCAAAAAAAGAAAGAACAAAAAAAAAAAAAAGAAATTCCTAATCAGGGATTTGCAAGGAGAGAGAAAATGTAGACAAACACCCTTTCAGTAGTTGTGTAAATGAGTCTGAGTAGTACCGTGGCAACTTTGGCATGGGGTTCTTATTAATTAACAAAACAGGATTAGTTTCTGTTCCTCGATCAAAACATATGGCTCGGGCAAGATTTTGCATGGTGTCTGAGGCAGGAGAAAGAACACAGGATTAGGGGATGTAATCCCAGGAACATGGATTTAGACGTATACTTCAGAGATAATGCACTTTTATCTTTTTTGACTTGGTAGGTCTTGTTCTTTAAAGGCAACGTTATTCCAGTTTTGGAGATAGTCATTAAACAACAGATTAAAATCAAGTATGAAAATAAATATATCATGAGAATGAGGAAAACAATTAACAATAAAAAAAAATAGTAAGTACCACGAACAACACAAAACCGAAAAAGCAGTCCTCAGGAAGGACTGTGAACATTTATCATTAATATCATTGTGGAAACGTCTCTGTTTATTATTTCAGAGATAGGGAATAAAACAGCTATAATCGTAAAAATAGCCCAAGGCTTTATAGCTGCAGAACTCTCTTGACTTTATATTATTCTGGGTGATGTGATGGTTCTCCCTCAAACTCCTAATCTGGGATATCAGCAATGAGACAGTTGTCCCTTCAGACTTGCTTAGCAGCAGCTGGCACACCAGCTCCCTCGGTGCAAACAGCTGTGGCACTTTCCAGCTTGGACGAGATTCATCAGAGGCCTGCTCTTGTTCTGGAATACGCAGGCCCACTTTGTACAAAAACCCAATCTTCTTCCTTTGCTATCTTGCTCAGCTTTTTTGCTGCCCACCCTTCCGCCACAGACTTCTCCAACTAAGGCAGATGCACAAGCGTTTTTAAAACCATGAACATTTCTAAACTTAACTAAGATAAAGAAGTTTTTGTTAATCTGGAAATGTGAATTCAAGTATGAGCCTCTTTCTACACCCCAAATCATAAATCTAGTCATTTTAGTTAGAGTTGTACTATAAAAATAATGAGTTCATAAGAACAGGTTTCCTGATACTTTTCACCTATGACTTTAAGAAAAAATGCAGCAGGTTTATTTACATTTTTCCGTTTTTTCCCTTTCCCCTTTCTTTCCCTTTTCCTTTCCTTCTTTCCCCCCTTTCTCCTTTCTAGTTCTCCTCTCTTTTGAATATTATATTTCTTTTACCTAATATCTATTATACCTCTTTGTCTTTATGTACACTTATGGTTTCTCATATCAGAGAAACAATTCAATGTGTACTCATGAGTGACTAATTTGGAACCAAGATACATCATGTACAGGTAGAAAATAACCATGATAAATGTGATCATATATACAATGTACCAATACATGTTCTTGGTAAAAAAAAAATCTATATATGAAAAATACTAAAATTTATATGGAATTAAAAAAAAAACTTTTTTAGCCAGCGGATCTTAAGTGAAAAGAGTAAAGGATTATATTCACTAAAAAAAAAAGATAAGTAATAAACATTTTGATTATTTCTCCCTCTGATTCATAAAATAAAGTCATATTGGTAGAAAATTATCAGTGAAAATTGTGAGTTCTCTATTTTTACATGTCATGCCTATACAAGGAGTCTGAGCTTATTGAAACTTGGGAATAATATTTTAATTTTTCGATATCCCTTTATGCCATAATGTCAACTCGATATAGTGCTTTTTACCTAAGGGTGAAATAAGGACTTAGTGAGACCAGAAGAATAGGTTTCTATTTTTGAAAAAGATTAAGTCCAGAATCTTGCTGAAATATATAGAATTGGTTTATGTACTAAATAAATATGAGTGTCACTTATTATTTCATATTAGTAATAATAAAAAACATACATTTTGAAGAATATTCTGTGTTGAAAATGTGGTTTTTTTACTTAGTTACCTATTTGTTCATCACAGTTCTTTCATTCACGAAGAGAGAAGGCATTTATTTTTAATTATACCCTTTGATGAAATAGTGTACAAACATCTCTACTTTCAGCTACACAAGCATACAAGAACTTGTTTTTGTTTTCACAGGAGTTCCACTATATTTTCAGTTCTTTGCACATCAGGCTAAATGGCAACTGGCCCTTTATTTAGAGAGTATTCATTTTCAGCTATTGGCACCACCATCCTTTCAGCCGCTCTTAGCCTTGAGAGCCTGCACATAATAAATAATACAATCTGCTGGAAGCCTCTAACAGCTTTAAATGTTTCTGCTAATGTGCCTGTGGCATTTTAGAACAGACTTTTCAAACTTCCCTAAAATCTAGGAATTACAGAACATTCGTGGGTTTAAAAAAGCATAAATTAATGAACTGCTTGAATTTCTTTTAGATGAGACGTCCATTTTTCCATCTCAGTCATTGAGTAGTTACTGCTATTTGGTATCCAAATGGCTTGGGCAGCTATTCACAAATTATAAATGATCATGCTCGTTTATATGTCTGCATCAGACTTGATCTATAGAATCGCACTATTCTTTTGGGAACCAGTATTAGAAGAAAAAGCTCAAATTAAAAAATCATCTGTTGTTCAATTCTTGAAGAAAAAAAAATCTTTTGTTGCTCATTCACACTTACAAGTGGTGCCTTCTCACTCTTTTAGATTTTGATCCCTCTGGCAAGTTCCCAGAAGCCATAAGAAGAAAAAAATTCAGTATTTCAAAACTGGGGTAAGTTAAGAAAAATAACACACACACAAGGACAGCTCTGTGTTTTCAAGTCCAGTTATTCTGTGGGCAAGGTTTTGGATGTGTACTATTAGGGATAGTTTTATGAATGTTTTATGAATGTTTTCAAAACTCTTGAAACAAAAGTAGCTTCAATCTATGTTCTAAAAAATAAGTATTTTGCAAAAGACATTATTGCATTTTTCTATTTGTGCACATAATGCAAATCTTTATAGTTTTTGTGGTTTTGCAGAAGCTAGATTTTTGTTCAAAGTACCATCTTGTCTTATGTGGATTATAATAAAATACAAATAATTTAGGAATGCCATTGTTGATAAGCACTACAAATCTATTTACTATAATTTAGCTATTTCAAATTGAGAATGAACTTGGTCATTTGTGATTTTAAACTTCTACTAAAAAAAATGAAATGAGGCCAGTGATATCATTATAGGAAAATAGTCTTCTAAAAATGACTAATTCACTGAAAAAAAAACAAAAAAACAAAAAAAAAAACTCTCGAACTTGTAAGTAGAAGAACATCTCAAATAAGTGTCAGTGACACTTCAGTCTATGTATGGTAGCTCTATGTATGGTAATTTTCTTTGCCTTCTAAAAGATAATCATGGTGCCCTGGCTTTCCTAGAATTTTTCTTTACTGGTATTTTGACTTCAATATTTGAACATTTAAGGACCTGAAATTTCTACTCTACCTGTGCCCTTGGAAATTATATTCCCTCTCACATGTTTGATGATGCACTAATTGATCTAGGAAATGCTAAAATCAATAATTTTTATACCAGCTTTCACCCTCTTTTCCAAATTATTTAATATTAACTTTTACTTTCTTGCTATTACATCAAACAAATTAAACGTAAAATGAATCTCTACTGAAATATATTTAATTTACTTAGTGCCAATTACCAAAACAAGATTATAATGAATTTAGTATTTCAGAATCTTTTCCCCATGATATATTGCTTGACCCAAAATTTGTATTCATATAGCAGTTCAAATTTATTAACATTTAAAAATATAATCTGTATGCCAAGAGACTCAGTGATGATTTCTGTGGAATTAAGAATGAATAAAATTTTGCTTAGCCTTTTATTATAGCATGCCATGAAACAAGATAAGAAGTAAATTGTTAGAAAATTTATTTGAATTTAATTTATGGAGGTTCTGTATGACATACAGTGTGCATATGTATAGTGTCCAAGTTTTAAAGTCAGATAATGAATTTACAAATTCAGAAGTTTAGTAGAAATACTGAAACGGGGGAAAATAGTGCTCTCTGACTTATATTGAAGAATAAAATAGCAGACCATTTTTCCTTTTAAAGTTCTGCCCACTGGAGGGATTTCCCTTCACTGCTGTCCTTCATGGATATCCCAGAGGGACTGTAAGCTGCAGCTTTCCACTCTCAGGTGGGAAATATATATTGTGTAAAACTAGCTTTCAATCAAGCCTGAGTCTTTTACTCTGTCAATTGTTAGTTGGGATTTCTCCATGAGGCCAAATATGCAGGCTGAGAGAGAGAAGGCAGGATATCAAGAGTGGGAGCCATGTGCATTTATGTCACTTTGTGTAACTTACTTGCGCCTCTAGTCCCTGCTTTGGCCCTGTCACATGTATATTTTTTCAATGTGGTGAAGGAAGGTTGCTGTGCATACCCAATTTTATTGTGTGGCGAGTCAGATGACAACCAGTTCCTGACAGGCAGCTCAGGTTACATTGAAACACAGTGGTCAGTGAGGCTCACTCAGAGGCCAAGAGCTCTTTCTCAGAAGGAGAGTAGTTATTTGTGGGAGATGATAGAGTTTTACTCCAAAATCATAAAGGCTTATGCTATGATCTGCCTATATGGGCATGTCAAAGGGTAGAGATAGCATCTGCGCCTATCGCTGACATTTCAAACACCACTGGATCTGCTAGGTCTTATGGTTTAAGTGGCAGAGCCACATTCATAGAAGCCTGCACTTGTAGCTGAGATTTGTCTCATTTTGGGTGCCACTCAAAACTATCAGCTTTTCAGATTTTAAAGAGATTTAAAATTTTAAGTGAAAGAAATATTAAGAAACCGTTGGAGAGTTAAAAATGACACACGTTAAAGAAAGTTACTCAGGGACAGGAAAGTGATACTAGAAGAAAATTTGGATCCATACAAAAGAATGCAGGAAACCAAAAATAATCCCTTTGTGAATGAATGTAAAATATATTTGGCTCTTTTAAAAATCTCCTTAAAAAGTAATTTTCTGCCTAGAGAAAAAAGCAGCAAATGTTTGTTATGGGTTTATAGCATATGTAGAGTTAATATATGAAAACAATAGTTTAAAAATAGAGTGGGAGATGGAAGAAAAATGTTTTAGTGTTTATACAAAGTGGTATAATATTATTTGATGGTGCACTAGGTTGAATTATATGTATATGTGTTAACATCTAAAGTCATATTGTGCCAGTTGTCTTAATGGTCCACTTAACTGGTTATGAGACTCAGCTGACTGGATAATGGAGGCATGACACTCATCAATGGATTAATCTCCTAATGTTCAAAGGTGAATGTGCTATTAAGCGATGGGGTCCAGTTGGAGTTGGGGCATAGAGAACCTACCTTTGGAGGGTATATATCTTGCTAATCTACTTCCCCCAGGGTATGGTTCCTGGACAATATGAAACGGCAGCTTTGTATTAACATGTCCTTCTGCTATTAGTGTTTTCTTGGAGGGCTGACCATGGACTGAAACCTGTTTAATGTTGAGTCTAATTAAGCTTCTCTTCCTTTAAGAAATTGGTACCTGTTACTGTGCCTGACTATGTGGTTTAGAAAACTTTGCACTTGGTTTATAATCAGCAAGGCCATAAGGGTGGGACTGTTGAAGTCCTTTTGAACTCACATTTTACCACTGCATGTCATGAATACCAAATATGCAGCTAGAAGCATTTAATGTTTACCCTGTTAGGTTTTGGTCCTATTCTTTTCTAACCTCCTATTCTCCCATTTGGGAATGGATATATTTATATTGTGTCATTGCATCTTGGGATAAAACACCTTGCTTTTTGAAATTTGCAGGGGATCACAGCTAAGAATTGAGTCTCAGAGGAAACTTTGACTTGGAAACTTTGACTTGGCTTTTGAGCAGTGCTGGAAATGTTGAGACTTTGGGAAAGATAATTACAGTGCTTCTGGTTAGACATAGAATACAGGTTTTATATTAGACAGACTTATTAACTTGTTACTGTGTTTATTTGGAGACTAAGTGTGGTTTAAGGAGGTGTGATTAGGTGTCAGATGATACAGGGCAGACTTGTACCACTTGACTTTATTTGTCAACTTTATAAAATTATGAGATTCTTGGGAAGGTGATTGGGTCATGGAGACACGGCACTCTCAGTGGATCTGTGTGTTGATAGTCATAGGTGAATGTGCTCTGAGGTGGTGGGGTCTAGTTGGAGGGGGTCATGGATAGTGTGCCTTTGGTAAGTGTATCTCTTGCGGACGCTCATCCTCTGGGATCTGGTTTCTGGACAAAATGAAGTGAGTTGCTCTACTGTAGCATGTTCTTCTGCCTTGATGTTTCTGCCTCAGAGCGAACAGATCATGGGCAGTATCCTCTGAAATGGTGAGTCAAATTAAGCCTCTCTTTAAGCTTTTTGTATTTTGTCCCAGTGACCAGCAAGGTGACACTGTGCAATATGTAAGCCAGTATATATATACATGTGATTGCTAAGTCTTTGAAATGTGATGAGTATAATTTAAGAAATACATTTTAATTCTGATTTTTATTGTTTTATTTTAAATTTATAAGATAAATAATGTAAAATAAATGTTATAATATGCAACTGTTGCATCTTGAAAGATAATATTAAATTTTAGTGTGTGTATACATTAGGCAATTGCATCATTTCGCAGATCCATCAACAACATTGTCAGTCAAAAGTTTATTATTTAATTTGCTTTTATGCACCAGTGTATCATTGTAAGAACTTTATGTGAATGTTTATGCAGATAACGTGAATCACAAAAATACAATTATAGTTGGCTATTAAATTTACATAATTATTATTTCACTTTTAGTATTATTAAATTGTTTTCTCAGCCCAAAAATGTAGGGACATACTTTAAAATGCAAGAGGAAAGCATACTAGTGGAGCAAGTTAAAGAACAGATACAAAAGTAATCATTACAAATGGAAAGTTAAACCAAAAGAGATTGGAAGTATAATGGATATTTCTCTTTGAGATGCCACATTGAAAATTATAAGTCATTTCTCTAGCTTTGGATGTATTAGGTAGTATGATAGATTGTGCAATTAATATGTTCTAGAAAATTTTGCGTTGAAAGATTTCTACCTTGCCAAGAAATATACTAATTTTCAATTCTAAATTATTAAATTGATGGTGGAATTATCTTTTAGTACTTTACTTCTGTTAAGAATAATTGGAGCTAGAGATGAGAGAATTACTTATTATCTTGAAAGATGATGCTCCAGCTATTTTGGGTCAAAATCTAGATATTTATTAGAATGTTCAGTCAAAGGACTGGTATTTCTTCCCTTATTGCTTGATTCCAATGTGTTATATGCACTAAAAATATTTGTCCTAGGTTTCTGTAGCTGACTTATTAAATTGTCAAGGATACAGTTGTGATAATCTCACAGTTCATATGACAGATGTTATGAATCATTAACAGTTTATGGAACTTTAAGGAGATTTAGATGACAATGAATGTAATAATCTTGTTTTCTTTGCCAATTTATTTTGGTTCAGCATGGCAGAGGTTTTTTTTTTTTTTGTTTTGTTTTGTTTTGTTTCGTTTTTCCTTTTTGGATTTACTGTACTGTTAATTCTAATTGAAGATTTTCTTGAAACTCAAGGATTATCTGCCAAATACATAGTTAATACTGTAAAAAAGGCAATGTGTCTTATTTGTGTTTTCTTGTAGATATCACACTTGAAGCTCAAGTTAAAGAAAAGTTTGTTACCTAAGTAAATAGATATAAAATGTCTGTTGAGATGAAAACATTTCGAAGGAATGAATTAAAGTTTTACACATTTTTCAAACATGAATCAATAAGATATGATCATAGTAGAGATTTACAATGCTATACACACATACTTCACAGAATTTACCAAAATTGAGGTATAGACCAACAAAAAAGGCAGAATCTCATAGCTACTTTTTCTGTAAGCTAATGAGTCTGATGTTAGAAATACTGAGTTGACAGAAAAGTTAGTGAATTTTTTTTAACTTTATACAGATACAATTTCAAACCACTCATTTTTAATTGAAAATAAAATCAGTTCTCAAAAAATAGACAAGCCAGTTTGGTTTAATGGATGTGAACATTAAAAATAAACAATTTTTTAATTTAATTCATGTAATGGAAAACCTGTTTCTTTAGATAATTTGGTTATATTAGTGTAACCAATGTATTAGTATATATTTTCACTGTTAATATTATGACACAGATACACAAATCAAAATTTCCTATTCCAATGTAGTATTAAAATAAAGGTGGGCTTTTTGTGTACAAGTCAGACCAGATTTCTATGACTTGGTAAAAAAAAATGTAAATTGCCTTCTTAAGTTTTTATGGAAATTGAAAAGTATATTGAAATGAATGAAAAGACATAATTGAGTTACCAAAACCTTAAGAAAATTAAGTTCACATCTTTCTTCTTATTGTTTTTCATGTGAATACTAGAAACTTAAAATTATCTATTAGGATCACGTATTTCTACTGGACAAAATTTTACTAAAGCAGCCAACAAAAATTAAAAATACAGAGGTTTAGAGTAAATATGAAAATAGTGGTCACATAATTGAGTCATTAAAATGCAAAACTAATGGAATACAGGTATAGGTGAAGAGACTAATACATTTTTTCGAGTAAAACCCTTTAATAAACAACTTTCAAAAGCATAACATTTGGAGGATTTCTCTTTAGAGTAAAAAGAAAGGAAGAAATGAAAGGAGAGCACGAGGGAGGGACAGATAAGAGAAGGGGGCAAAATATATGTGGTAACAGTTCAGAAAAGCTTGGTCATTAGACAGTGAAAGACAGTTTTCCTTGAGATGTGGAAATAAACAATGTTGAGTCTTACTGTTGTGCCAGGTTATTATCTACTGAGAATTTCCAGAGCACAGTACAGGGATAGAGAAAACTGGAGAATACATTGATTTAGGAAATTGTTATTTGATTCCAGAAAGACCAAATCACTTACAGTTTACAGACAGAGTAACGCAAAAGACGGAGGTCAACAGAGAGATGCCTCAATAGATCTGCATAGGGTTTCTTTTGAATAATATGTAGAGAGCTGATTAGAAATTATTTGTGAAGAAATAAAAGTTTAAGAAAACAAACAACGTAAAGCATAAGAGGTTACAATTCCAGGCACTGATAGATTACTGGGGTGGTATCTTTTCCCACCAGTCAATCTGGAAAACCTCAATTGCTGATGGAAAACTGAATAATATACAGAAAGTATTTTGCATCAGAAATGGGCAAGACACTAACCTTAGTTTAAACAGATTCTGGCATGACCTAGACAAACTTAAAGAAAAGACAGAACTACACCGTTTCTAAGGAATTTAGCTGTGGCACAAAACAAATCTGAAGATTATGTCAAGGAAGAAAAAAAGAATCTAATGAAATAAATTTAACATCGACTAGCACACGATAAAAAGGGCCCAATGTGCAAAGAAGCAAGAATGTTGTACCAGTAATTCAGAAAGTATTTTGTTTATTTCGTTTTCTTGTTTTAAAACCTCATTAGAAAATCCAGCATGAAGTTGAATGCTCTATGTCTAAGATCCAAAGCAAGGCAAGCACTGTTGGGCCATTAATTAGGAAGGTATCTTTAGGGTTTCTTTTGCTGCTGTTTTGATGCCCTTTACTTGTTTGAGGAATTTCCTTATATTCTTAGTTTGTTGATAGTCTTTATCATTGAGAGTTATGTATTTTTCAAGTACTTTTACTACTTCTAGTAAGATGATTGCGTGGTTTCTGTTTTTATTCTATTAGTATAGTGTATTAATTTATTTTAGCTATTTCTAATCGTTGTCTTTATAAGAACAAAATTCACTTGGCCTGGTGCGTTCTACCTGGAATGCTTTCCATGGGTCATTCCAGTCATACACTGTTCCTCTTGCCCTTCCGTTCACTGTCCTTCAGCCATATTGGCCTTCTTTTGGTAGTTTAAAGTGCTCTTTCCTTTTCTCTCTGTACAGTTTTTTAAATTTACTTTTTATTCTGGCTGGAAAGCACCTCTTGTTTCTCCCCACTCCCCTGACACTACCGTTTAAATGTGTTTTTCACATCTTTCCTTAATCATCTCTAATTGAAAGAAGTCAGTTTCTCTACTCTAAATTCCCATGTACACTATAGCTCTACCATAGCATTTGCTTCAACTTACACAATTTTAGGGCACTTGATTAAAACAATAACTGTCATAATTACTCCATGTTGCATCACCAAAATGTTGCAAAATATCCATAGCATGTTCAGCATTTAATATTATTTGTAGAATACATGTTTGCATAAGTTATGGGCCAAAACCAGAAAGAGTTTTTATTAGTGTTTTGAGGAATCTTGCAAGTTCAGAGGCATCTGGTATCATAATATTATTATTCTGGAAATTTCAAGTGGCTCTACACAGCTGAACCACTAACTTTATGCTTGACAGTTAATAGAAACAAAGACATGGTTATAGGTGGACATGTCATAAGGAGACTCTTATGACACAATAAGTAATGTTATTTTATCCTGGTTATTTATTTCCAGTTATTCAAATTTGATAGTTGAGTTATAATTTCTTCTCTCTCATTTCTCACTCAACTAATTGGCAGTCTCTTAAACTTATTCTTTTCTTTACAATGCCATGTCTGTCACTCTCCTTTATATATTCATCATTAAAATAGTCAGTGGTAAATTTATTTCTGTACATTTATACACATGTCTACATTTGCATCTATCTACACACACATACACACACGCACAGTCACTGTGGTATGTGTAAAGATGGAAAGATTTGAAAGGAAAAAAACACTGAGAAAAACTAAGGATTTAGCATGGTTGGATTTATGTGAGGCTTCAAAGAGATTCAAGTTACAAAACTTGACATTGTTCTACTGTTCTGCAGAGCAGTTTCTATGCATCATACTTACTACGGGTGAAATGTAAAAATATTTTAGGCAAAATGCTGTAATGCAGATATGCAACTTTTCAGAAGGGGAATTTTCCAACAGTACAAAATATTAGTTTGAAATAATAAAATAGTAATCAGAGAAACCAGAAGGGAAACTATTTTAATCTATCTCAGTTTCCTCATCTTTCCTGAATTAAAGTATGAGCAAATATCTTGCAAGTTTTAACAGAGTGTGGTGCTCAGAAGAGCCTTGAAAATGTAACCTATTAGTAGTCTTATGTGGTATTTGAGAATATCATTAAAATATTATGTAAATTACATATTATAACCCTCAAAAATTAGCAAAATGCATTACAATTAATGATGAACTATTTAGTGTCTCTTTGATTTCAACCACAATTCAGAAACCCCCAAAGATATTAAAAAAACCATAAAAACAAAAAAATAATTCATAATTCATTTAAAGTTCAGTGTGAGTTGATATCTGGTTTATTCTAATGAACATTTTCCCCCTTACTGTGAATTGTCATATATTTCACTGTTGATCCATAAGTTTTATTTTAATAAAAGTTATACTACTGTATCATGCTAGGTGTCAACTAATGGAAGTTGTGTACAAATATAACTAAAATAACCCCGAATTCCAAAATATATACAATTTCAAGGACTTCAGATAAGAAGCTGTGGGAATATACTAGGTTCTCAATAAGTATGTGTGGATTAACTAATAAATATTAATCAAACATAATGTCATAGATCAAAATTACTTTATAATTCAGATGATCTTAGTTCTAACTATGCCTGTGTCACGAATTACTTCAGCAATATTATTTTTTTATATTATGTGGCTTTCAATTTTTGTCCCTTGAAGATTCCTTTGGCTCTTAATTTTATGATTTAATATTTAGTTTAGAAGACTTTTAAACAGAACAAACTTAAATACATAGTTAACATTTTAGTTTTGATTGCAAATAATTTTCTGCTTTTGCACTTTTATAGTCTTGGTAGCAAACTCATTATTACTGAAGAAATATGGAAGTTCAAGTATCCAATTGTTTTACAAAATGTCGTATTATGGAGAAATAGCACAGAAGGATTCTTTTCATCTTGAAATTTTCATGTTTTGTATAAAGTATGAGTCTAGTTTAATATCTGATTAATTATGTATCTCTAGCTAATCTGAGAGTAAATGGAGGTAAAATGGTTTGGTGAATGCTAATTTAACTATCAAATTATATGTGGTTGATTGTGTCAGCTGGAATAATTGGCATAGGTCATTTTTAAATTATCTTTCTTAAATTATCTTTATAGTATTTATTCCATGGAGAGAACAGCCATAATCAACTTTTGTTCTCAGTTTTATCTACAAGTTTACATACTATTAATTCTTTTTTAGTTAGATATAATTTGTATTGGATATGCAATACTTTGCATTTATCGCCTTTTTGGTGAATTGCTATGAATTCTTAATATAATAAAAGTACCTAATTATTGGCAAAAGATGAGCGTTCTATTAAAATAATAAACTGATTTTTGAAAATTTTCTATGCACTATGTTAAACATTTCATCTATGGTTTTCTCAAAAGAAAGTTATGACATAAGAGCTACTGTGAATGATGTCTTTTTACAGATGAGGATGTGGAGAGGGGAGTATTATTGATCCAAGATCTGTCACTCAGTGTGCAGAACCATGACTCTGAGCTCATTTCTCGCTGATGTCAAACCTATGCTGTTAGTAAATTCATTTTTTAGCTCTATTCTGTAGCAGTGTTTCAAGAACACTCAAAATGTTTAGAATATCTGTTTATTTCTTTGTTCAGGGTGCTTTATCTGGACAAATACGTATAATAATTTTTTATACTTTTTGGAAACTAGTTATTCTTCGATTTTACCTGGCACTAAAATACTATCTAATGTAGAATGTTTTCATTCATAGGATTTAATGTTTAAGTATTTATAAAATGTGCTTGAAACATTTTGCTGAGCCAAATATATCAGATCACACTAGGAAATGCAAGCCTTATGGAAGTAAATAATGTATGTTAATCATCCTCTTTTGTATTTCTCACAGATGGTGTCACATTATCTGTCAAATTAAACTTGTGAATGTGGTTTTTATTTTTAATTATGTACATAAGTGATATCTTAAGAAAGTGCATATTTTCTTTTTGATATCATTAAGTTAAAATTCCCTTCTCTTTCACAATACTTGGGATATGTAGGAGATTATGCTTTTTAAAAAATTTCTAAATTTAGCATCAGAAAGCAATATACTTGTTAAATGCATCAACAAGTAGTAATAGGCTGTATAACCATTTCTACATTTTTGGTTTCAATAGAAAGATTTTGTATGATGTCTCTAAATATGAAGTAACTAGATTAAGAAGTCAATAAATAAAGGTCCTGGTTCTATAAAGTGCAGCAATTAGATGCTGATATGTTTGTTAGTACAAATAATACTTTGTGTGAATGAACAAAAATTAAATATTTAACAGATTTATAATTTTTCTATTCAGGAAATGAGGTAATTCTAATCTAATTAATAATAAAATAGACCTGTGACAGCCTTTATATAACTGTGACTTATTACATTGTGCATGCCCTGGAATAGTAAGTTCATATGATTACCCTGATCTTACTGTTAGTCTTTTGAGTATACTTCATACAGTATTTCTGTTTTCACTTCTCAACATGAAAGAAACATTAACTTTATGACAATTCCCTCAATGAAAGTGCATTGGTTAATTGTTTTTAAAGTGTTCTTAACTGTTGTATTAGTCAGCTTTCCCATGGCTTCACTACAATAGTCAACATCCACAATTTAAAGGAGAAGTTTCATTTGGCTCATGCTTCAGTGGATTCAGTTCATGGTCTGCTGTCTCCAAAGCAGAAATATCATGGTGGAAATTAGTTGTGCAGCAAAGCTGCTAAATTGATGGCAACCAGAAAGCACAACAGGGAAATAGTGTTAGAGAAGAATGAGTGGCCATGAACTATAACCAAAGTCACATTTCCATGATCCACCTAGACATACTCCTGAGGATGCTTTACTAATCTATTAGGTGTTTTTAATTCAATGAAATTGACAAATAAGGATTAATGTTTATAATACGTACCTTGTCAACTTTAAACCTAAACACGTTTCCTTAAACTGTGCTTAAACTAATAAATATCAGTAATAGCAATTTCACAATGCTGCCTTACATAATACAACTATGCTCATTTGCCAGAAACATAATAATCCCTTCCAAAAAGTTTCAACAGTTCCAGCATTTTTCCAACATCCAAAGCAAACTTATCTTGGAACATCGGTAAAAATAATTGTTACATAATCCCAAGGTATATTGGCAAAAGGTAAACATATCCATAACAAACAGAGAGTAGAGGGTAGAAAAGTATCAGACCAAAGCAAGACAGAAACTGAGCAGTGCACTTGTTAAATCCTGAAGTTATTTATGTGGCATCCAGAGTACAGTGTGGTAAAATGTGAGTTCCAAAGTGCGTGAACGGCCCAGCCCCTCTAGTCTTCTCAGCTGAAGCCCACCCAGCCTTCTTCTTGGGCTGGCTCTACTCACAGCCTGCAGCTTTACTTGATCGGCTTTCCACCTCTCTGGAATCTCCAACTTTCTGGGGTCTCTACTGCACCTTGGTTTCATTCCCATAGCTTCATGCACTGCCCTCTTTGTAACTCCTTGCATGGCCTACAAGGTCTTCATTTGAAATCTGGGGAAGCTTCTCTGACTCCATGACTCTTGCATTCTGCATGCCAGTAAAACCAGCATAATGTGGCCAATGGCAAGATCTGCTGTAAGTGGAAGCAGTAACCGGCCTCTTTGGATCACTGCTACAGCAGCCTCTGAGTGTTTGAAATGTTGAGCACAGTAAAATGAATTCCACAGAACCAGTTCCCCAGGAGGCCCTTCTCAAGAAAGGCTCCCAGGGACTTTCAGATGAAAGGTTGACACATTTGCACCCTTCAAGGTCTACAGTAGGTGGGGTCTTTATTGTTTCTGAGATGCCTTTAAGGCATCTTTCTTCCTTTCCCTATACAAGGTACTTGGTTTCTTTTTAATGGCACTAGCTAGACCAGCCACACCTTCTTTTCCCCCAACTGTACATATGATTCTAGGCAAAATTAAGGTTTTCAAGTTTTTCTATTCTGCCTTTTATCTCTGATTCTCACTATAAAAATCTGACTAAAAGCAATCCACAGTACCCATACCACAGCCCAAATGTTGGACACTATTGAAATTTCTTCTTTTGTGTTAGTTTGTCCACCACCCTAATCTCAGTCTCCCAAAAGTCTCTGGACAGAGACAAAATAAGGACATTTTTTATCCAGAGTGTAACACACCAACTACCAGTTGGAATCCTTGTTCCCAACTGAAACCTTCTAAGCCTGGCCTTTACTGTCTATATTTTGGTCAGCATTCTGGTCTTCTGTGATCTGACCAGAATCCCCCATCAAACTCTGCTTAGAGCCTTCAAGGGTTTCTCTATCCTGCTTCTTTAAACTTTTCTAAACACCTCTCTTCTAAATAGCATGGTCAAGTGTAGTCACAGAAATGACCCATTGTTGGAACCAATTTTTTGTATAGCTTTCCCAACACTAGAACACGATACCTAACACCTACAACTTAAAGAAAATAGAGTTTTAATTTGATTCATTGTTCAGGGATTCAGTCTATGCTTAGCTGTTTTCAAGGCAGAAATACAATGGCAAAGCACATTGTGGAGCAAGCTGCTCAGTTCATGGTGGCCAGGAAGTAGAGCAGGAGAATAGTTTTGGAGAAAAATGGACTCTTGACCATATTTAATACTCAAGGTCACACTTCATGACCCACCCAGACACATCCAGAGGCATGCCTTCTTAATCTGCTGGGGTTTCTTAATGCAATGATGTTGTAATTCACTATTAATGGTCACAATAGTCTCCATTTAAAAAAAAGGAAAACATGTTAAACTTATACTGTATTTACCTCAAATTGCAGCCTTTACTTCATCAATCTTTCACTATTAGCATTTTTAATTGAGTTATATGCCATCATTATTATCCATTTCCTGCCCTAAACTCAAAACAATCGTCAAACCATTCCAATCAGATTTCTAGTTCTTGCTTACCTTGAAGAGTAGATCAACAGTGACTAGTATTGCTAAGTCCAAAAAATAAGACAGTTCTTTGGCCAAATTTGAGGTTTAACCAGCAGTCAGTACCTGTACTACTCCCTCTTTCATTGAATCACTGTTTCTCATAGGAATCAATCTTCAGTTCATAGTTTTCTTCCTACATTGGCTCTTTCCTTCCCAAGAAGTTTTGATATCGTCATTTCTTTGTTTAGCATTTAGGAGTTTATATTCCCTAGGCATCTCATCCAGTTGTATATCTTCAAAGATATTTCTAACTCAAACTCATCTTTTATTCTCCCTGCAAAGATACTCTGGGCCTGTTAACTGAGTTTTTATAGTCATTTTTTCAAACTGAAACTTGTATCATTTAAAAAATTAGTTAACACATAAAATTGAATTGTTCATATTTATCATATGTAAGTTGTAGTAAAAACATAACATTGTTTCATTCTACCACAAACAAATATTTAAAACTCATTGCACTAAAGTAACTATCTTTCTGATAAGACTAAGGGCTGGCATTTATTAAGTGCGTAATGCATTTGACCCAGTGCCCATAATCTGGTCCTCATTGTCAAAAGGTTTTATTTTTTGCTTATTCAAACTCTATTATACTTCAGATAGTATGTTTCATGAACAATATTAACAAAATCTTCCCTTCCTTCCTTCTCCATTATATCCAGTCCCTCTCCCCTCATTCTGCTTAAGTTGTTCATGTCAAGATCATTGATGATTTTTATGCAACGAGACCCACAAGAGATTTATTTCACCTGGAAGACATTTATCAACACATGATGTAATCAACTCTTCATGTACTCCTGTTGACTCAAAATCCTCCTTGCCTCATTATCATAGTTGAATTTCCTCTCATTTCTATGGCTACTTAATTTTAAGTATCTTTGTAATTCTCATATTCCTGTCTGACCGAAATATGGCATAATGGTGCATTCATTTGTGTTAGAGGTTTAGGTGTATTTCCTTCTGTCTCCGTGTTCTCCTTCCCCTCAGGTGAGCTCCCTCCTGTACACTGATGTACTGTATACAAGGAGTGATAAACATATATGGTGAATGTTTACATTTAAAAAAAAAACACTAAAAGACTCATTGCCATTGCTCCACCTCAAAATATTCCCTGTCACTTCAAACATAATCATCCCATCATTCTTGCCACTTTCATCCTCAATTCTGGAAGTTCTCTTTCATGAGGTGTGATGAAAACCATGGTGAATGTTGCTGCTGAGTCTCATCAAACAAAAAGGCAGGCTCATAAAGGTACCATGGTGTGTGCTCATCCACTTTGTTCACTGGTTCTGGCACCATGCAAATTTTGACTCTTCTTCCAAGTCAAGTGACTGTGAAAGCTAAATTTTTTTAATGTATTCAGAATATTCAGGCCCATGACAGTGTAACTAAAAATACAAAAGAGGACGTCTGGAATTGCTTCAGAAGCTTACAAGAATGATTGATAAGTGTTTTCGAAGCAAAGAGATGTATTTTGAGGGCAGATTAACGGCAATGTGTCTTTCACTGAAACAAATTTAAAAAATTTAAACATTCATCATATTTTCTGATCACACATTGTGTGTATGTGTGTGTGTGTGTTTATGGCAGAGATTTCTCCAGTAACTTTATTTGTATATTTAAGAAACTACTTGACATCTTCATGTAAATATGTTGCAAACATATAAAATTCAATCATTAGTTCGTCTCCACTTTCCTTAGCCCTTTTAAGCATTTTGACTTGAATATAATAATATTGCTCTACATTCCATTTATTCAATCAAAAAATAAGGGCTGGATATCTAAAATAAATACCAGACTATACTTGGTACTTGTTATAGGAGGATGACCAACCAAATAGAAGTTGCTACCTTCAAAAAGATTTCAAGGTTCCAGTCACTAGAACCCAATTCTAGAAAACAGTGTTACATGTTTTGTAAGTGCAAAAAATGTGGATAGAAAAGTAGTGAATGGCTTTATATAGAGGAGTGATATAACCAGAATTAAATCTTACATTTCCCAGTCTGCTTTTCAGAAAGTGGTCTTCAGAGTGGAGGGATTGGATGGGTACTGAGAAGGAAGCTTGCAAAAGATTAACAGAAAGACAGATTATATGGCCATGATAGGAGACATTTGTTGATACCTTGATTTAGAATACTGATAGAAGGCATGGAAAGAAATACTACATTTCAAAAAGAGGTACAAATCTGTAATATCTGCTCTAATAATTTAATCATTTCTGCCCCTTGGAGTTAAATGCATTTCTGTAGAAACTGGAAAAAATAGGCATTTAATAAATGTTGCTTGGTTGAATGTGTAGATGGGTAGATGGATGAGTGGACGGATGGGTATATGCATGCATGCATCAGTGAACTAGGCCCTTTTAACTGTAGGGAACCTTCAGCTTTTCCATTAAATCATGTGTTAGTTTAAGCATTTATAGTGCCAGATACACACACACACACACAGACACACACACACACACACACTCACACACAATGTGTCTCCTACTTTCCCAGATACTCATTTTGGAAATTTTATGGATTTTTGAAAGGATTCTCTGCTTTCAAATAAAGGCCCTTGGAAGCATTGTAAATTGAGAAAGAAGCAGTCACCTTCAATAAAAATCTCATGTTTACTCATCAGAAATGCAGGTTAATTCTCTTTAGATGAATGTCCAATCTACTTGCAAATTGATTTTTACCTGTATTTATCATAACCTCTTTTCTCAAGAATCACAGAAAGTCAAGTACTGATATGCAGTTTTTTATATCTTAACTAATTTCTGTAGGAAGATATTGTTAATATTGTTCAATGTTTTCTTCCATAAACCATATGACTTCTTTAGTCCAACTTTTGGTTTAATATTTGTGAAAATTTAGATGGTGACACATTTGAAAAGACAGCTTTGATTTGCATAAAATACAAGTTTGCTCAAGCTCTTGAAAGCACTTCAGAGAGAACAGTTAAAGCAGACTTTATTTCCCAGGTTATCATACAAGCAGTAGTAAACTGCATCTAGTGATATGTATTTTATTAAGTGTTTCCCCATCCCACTGCCTATATTTGCTGATTTACTAATGACTTTCTTTTACCTCTACTGTGATTTAATTGCTCTTAGATATATTTTCTCTCTGTTTATGTTTTAATGGAGTACCACTGTATAAGTGAAAGATGAGAGGAGAAAAAATGAGTTTTAAGTCAATATTCAGCCTCTGCAACAAGAGGCTAGATTCAGAACTGGTGTGATTTTGGTGAAAGGGAAGAGACAGAGAAAGAAAGAGGAGTGAGAATACATGTATACAGGTAGAAACTGCAAAGTTAGTGTCTGTCCAATACTAACCAGGCCTGACCCCACATAGCTTATGATACCAGAGATGTAAATTACTGTAGCCATTATAAAAAAAATACTGTGAAGCTTCCTCAAAAATTAAAAAATAAAACTATGATATGGTTCAACAATTCTGCTCCTGAGTACATGTACAAAGGAAATGAAATCATTATGTCAAAGAGACATCTGTACTCTCATATTTATTGCAGTCCTGTTCACAGTATCCAAGATATGAAATCAATTTAAGTGCCATCAGCTGATGATGGGATAAAAAAATACAATGTGTATACAAAATGAAAAATTATTCAGCTGTGAAAAAGAATGAAATCCTGTCACTTGCAACAGCATGGATGAAACTGAGGATAATTTTCTTAAGTAAAGTAAGCCAGGCACAGAGAGGCAAATAACAACTGATCTGATATAGAAGAAAGAAAATGTTGAACCCAAAGACATGGAGAGCAGAATGATGATCACCAGAGGGTGGGGATAGGGGAGTTGGAGTTGAGCAGGAATGGAATGGAGGGTTGCTAGTCAAAGGGTACAGTTCCGTATGAACAAGAAGAATAAGCTTTGCCACCAGTTGCAGAGTAGAGTAACTATAGTCAAAAATGTACCATCTGTTTTCAGAATTACTAAAACAGTCTCACCACAAAAATATTGTAAGTTAAGTGAAGGATATGGCAATTAACTTGATTTACTCATTGCATATTTCAAAAAATCAGAGTGTGCTCATACATGTATATACTTATTATTTTTCAACTTTAAAGTACTAATAAAAATACTTTTAAAAGGGGATGTAGCATTTTTTATTCCTATCAAAAATGAATGAGAATCTCGCTTAGTACACATTTTCTCCAAAATTTGGTGTTTTTTTTTTTTTTAGTTATTCTAGTAGATATGTAATGGTATCTCATTGTTTTAATTTGCAGTGTCTTGATGGTATGTGACATGATATATGCTCATATATAAGACATTTGTATATCTTCTTTGGTGAGGTGGCACTTCAGAACTTTTGTCCTGTTTTTTGTTTTTGAAGTTCTGAAATTATCAATTTTAAGATACATAGTTAGAACATAATATTTTATACATGTGTTTCCATTTCAACTATGTATTGAAAATCATATCATGTAAGAAAATTCTCTGTTGCTGTGGTCCATTTTTTCCTAAAGTACATCATGTTAACATTTTATATTTAAACAATTTATGCTCAAATATATCCCATAAATTAGGAATTGTGCCATCCCAAATTTGGAATATAAGTGGATGAAATTAGTGCGTCTAATTTGGTGACAAACACAGATACGCATGCATAAGACCACTTTTCTAATAAACAAAAATAAAGAATGTCACTCAGGTTGGTTTCTGTGACATAAATGCAACTTGATAGGTGATTGATTTCTTTTAAAAATTTACTTTATTAATAAAATTTATAAGCTCATTAATGAGTGACAAAATAATATTTTAGACAAACATCTAAATGGATCAAAAGGATTTTTGTATAAAAGAGTTGTCATTTTGCCTTAGAATATCTATGATTTTAGGCCAAAAGACAATATAATTGAAACAGTATACCACATATTGTGATAGTGTTTCTCATATGTTAGTGAAAATAAATTCTAGTGAGAAAAGTTACTAGGGATTCATTTTGATATTAATGTAAATATTCATATGTTAAAATGTTAGTATTTACTCCATAACTTAATTCTGATTCCCTTCGTTTAAATGTTGTGAATGCTCTATTTTCATTTTCAGTGCTACCATATTCCTAAAGAGAAGCAAAATTATTGAAGTAATTTAAATAGTACATCTGCTGTGTCTACTCCCAGAATTTCATAGGATAGTTTTCCAATAATATATTTTCAATTGAGTGCTGGGTTGTATTTAGATTAACAAAGACTATAGAAGAAGCTTCACAAAACAGAAATGTACATAAGATGTGTGCTTTGTTACTGTTGAGTAGATAGACTCAGTAAAACAAGACTGCATATGCCAAGGAAATGATGTTCAAAGAAAACCCTCATTACATTTTCTTGTGTACAGTATTTTATATTTCAATCTATTTTTGGTTTGTATTTTTTTAAGTATTATATCTTATAGGCACTAACATTCTTATATATTATTTAAAACTATGTAGTCATTTATTAGAACCATCTAGAAATACAGTAAATAATTAGGATGACAGGTACCAAATATTGTATATAATATACTTTGTACCAGCTTCCATGAAAAATTCGACGTGTACTGGTTCCTGTCCAGTACCACCATATAATCTAGTGATTATCTCCTTCAGTAGGTTATGGACTGGAAGAAATGAGAATATCCCCTTGAAATTCTAATTGTCATATCTAAGTCAACATTTTAAAATCAAAGCTATTTCCATTGGCTTTCAAAACCAACATGTTTTATCAATAGTCTTCTTAATCTTATTTAAAATCAATCTTGTTCTTCCAGTTTTTTGGTGACAATACCTGTAGTCATCCTTGATTGTTCATGATCCTTATCCAAACCTTCAGGAAAATACAGTGACTTTAAAAATATGATCATATTTTGTCTTTTCACTACTCATACTACTACCCACCAATGGAAGCTACCATAAACGTTCCTTTACATAACTGTAATAATTTTCTAAATGTTTCCATTGCTTCTAACCATTGCTTCTTATTTACTGTGAAATTCTAGTATGTTATCCAGATATAACACTGAATGAATATTTAATACTTAGGTCCAATCATGCCGCTCAGATCTGAAGAGAACACTACACTGAGGAAACACTGTGTCATTCACATCAAGCCAAGAGTCTTCATGTGATCCAGAAGGAACTCTGTCCTGCCCCTTATTTTTCCCAGCCCTCTGCTGTTCTGCCCCACACCTGTTCACTTAGCTCCTGGCTGTTCCTCTTTCTCAGAACACATTGGCCCTAGTAGACTTGCTCTTGTCTTCTGTCTACAGCGACTTTCTCCCACATATGTGTTTGGTTAAATTATCTTCAAGCTTTTTTTAATTTCTCAATTACCATTTTCCTAGATACATTTTCCTTGACTACTCAAGTAGTACTTCAAGATGTGCTCCTTACCACTATTTCACCTCATCATATCTATCTCTCTAGATCCTTTATATTTCATTCTACTCCTTATATTTGTTCTAACTTTTGATTGAAGATGGTTTTTTCTAAAATTCAAACTCTCTTATTTCATAGTTTATCATAGGCAGCTAAAAAGGAAATCAAGATTTATTAGTTACCATTATTATTTCCTGTATTACTCTGAATTACATTTAGAGCAAGACTTATGATCACACAGCTTTCTGTCTGGCTAAGGAAAGAGTAACTGAAGCAAAAAAATGATGATCTCACTAAGTGAAAAGATGGGAAATAGTTAAGATGGCTGCCATTTATAGCCGAGAGTAGGAGAGATTAGAGTTCTACACAGAGGAAGGGTTGCAGAAATTACTTGAAATACATAGATGCACCCCAAATTCAATGAAACTTTGCTCTCACCTAACGAAATTTCTACTTTCTTCCTAAATTTTAAAAAGTATGTATTTTCTTTTAAAATTTTCATAATTGCTTTGTGTTATAGTTATTTATGCTAAGCTTTTACCTTCTTGATAATCTATAAAATTTTTGAAGGCAAGTGGTAATATTTAGCTTTGTATTCCCAGAAGCATCCAAGAAATGCTTATTGAATAACAAGATTGATAAAATAAAAACACTAGATATTGGACATATAAATTGTTTATCTTCTACTTTATACTTAAATGCAAATAAAATCATTTAACTTGGAAACTATGAGTACGTACTGTAATAGACTATGTTACACCTTTTTTTCTTTCTTTTCTTTTTGCTTTTTTTGTCTTTTGAGACAGGGTCTCGCTATGTAGTTAGTTTGGGCTGGCCTTGAACTCAGTATGTAATCGAGGCTAGCTTTGAATTCCTGGCGGTCTTCCTGCCTCAGCCTCCTGAATGCTGGAATTATAGGCGTACGCTACCACACCTGGCATGTTACACCTTTTAGTAACAATTGGTTAGATTCTCAAGTTTTGATATTAAAAATTGTGAGCACATTATAATATATGTTTGAAATGTAAGTAATTGCCATTAGGTATAGTCCTTAATAGTGAAATCTGGTGCTAGATGTATTCTTTACAGCTAATTTCCCTATAAAACTGCTTATGACTTATAATGTATGATTTTTTAAAGAAAAAGGTTAGTTTCTAGGTCTAAACTTGTAAATGATTAAATGATACTAGCAAAAATGTTTTTAGTTTTACTGAAAGTTACCTAATTTAGCTAATTTCCAGAACTACTTTTTTTTTTACTAATTAAGTATAAATGGTTATTACTTAATGGAACTATAATCCTCATCCATTACCATCCTTTAGCATTCACTGTAAATGGAAAATGACAACTCTAATAAACTCATAAAATGTGATGTATCTTAAAAGTCACTAAGGTTTCATCATAAAATGGAGTTTTGATACAAAACTGTTGATAACCTGGTAATATTATAGGTGAGTCTTAGTCAACAAGTTGTTATTTTCATCTGATTTTATGAGGGTGCTATATTTGTTGGAGATGGAATATGAAGACTATAATTCAATTATTTTTTCTTTGGAAATTCTTGTTTTTATTTTAGTAGACAATTGTTATATAAGTTTAACCATTAGGTTCCTGATGTTTTATTCATCAAAATAACTGAAACAACTGGTCTGATCTTTTGGTAGTGTGATTGTTTCAGCTTCCATGTATAGATCAAGTTTTCAGTAATCTGTGTCACAATATCTAAAACTCTAAATTAAAAATACTTTTACTTTAAAATAAATATTTCTTTTTCTGTCAGATATAATGTAATTACCAAGAATAATGTTGGTAGATCATCAACATACTACAGTGAGATGAAGAAATCCTTACATTTAATATTGTGAATTATTGGAAAAACAGTCATTCCCATGCTTGCTAAGGTATGGATTATCATTATTTCCTGATTCAAATGGCTAGTTGTCAGTGGAGAGTTCTCTGTATTTGCAGTACAGTTCTTTATTTCTAATTCCACATTTTATTTTATAGTCACAATTATTTCTAAAAGTGGTCTAGAACTCTAAACCCATATTTAATATTCTCTTCTCACTACTCTTTTAGATACACTTATTAGCATGTTAAATTAAATTTTTGGCTGTCTCCTTCAAAGTCATCGTGTTCACTTCAGTTGATGAGCACATTTGCATAGGTTTAACTATGGAAATGAGGGGGTTGATTTTGCAATTTATAAATTCCCTTATAAATTTTGAGGAAAAAGATAATGGAAGTAGAGAAAATGAAGAGAAATGGGGAAAAGACAAAAATTAGGAGATAAATGTGTACTGGGATGTTAACTAAGATCAAATTTCAAAATATGTCATGGCATTGTGATTTTTTATGCTAATATTCTTGTTAGTGTTATTTTTGGGATGTATATACTTCCATTTCTTCCAACTTTTTCTTCTACTTAGGCTATGCTAGCTAATTCTATTAATGGGATTATATAGATTTCAAAATTGTTGTAGGTTGAAAGGTATTTAGAAATCACTTAGTTTAGTAACTTCATATTTTATAAATAAAAAAGTCGAAAATGAAGTAGCTTGCCCCGAATTTCCTTGCTAGCGGAGTATTGACGAATCCTGATATTTTAGCCTTCCTTGGCATGAGCTCTCTATTACTCTGGGACCTTATTCTCATTCATCTCTATTTACTCTACGTTTGTTCATACTTCCTTTCCATAGGGCACCCAAGGGAGTGTAGTGTCCTTGATGATGTAAAGAATAGGATGCTTTCCTGAGTGACTAATTAGAGAGGTGAAATCTCTGAATCTTGCAACACTTTATTGTTACGAACACCAGACATTTGACTGTACTGAGATGATGCTTAGCATTTCTCTGAAACAATATATGCTTTTGCGTAGTCAGTTTTATTATAGTCATAAATCATAAAGTCCAGAAAGGAAGGAAGATTCCATTTCCTCAGCTTTCTTTTGCTCCCTCAGGGTAGGACTGTAATGCAAAAGGCCTTTATATCTTACTGTAGTACTAATAAAGGAAATTCTAGATGATGTATTTTATCTGTGATCTTAGCACTATACTGCAATTGTCTCAGGATGATATTTGTTTCCTCCATTATATTATACTTATGAGCATAAAGAAGACACGTGGCAAATCTGTGCATAGAAATCTTAAATACGTATCATTTGTTAAGCATGAAATTATTCACTTCCTTTTATAAATCTGGGAATCAGCAAAGTTGAAGCTTATATGAAGGGCTATTGTTTATGCTTTTTAAAATGTAATTCTAACTTATTTTTTTCAATTTTAAGATCGATTAAACAATATTTGGGTTAATGTTTTTCTCCTATTAAAGATGTTGTACTAATACAATGATAACTAAAACAATTACAATAGCAATACTGAATCATCTATCATGTTTCTACTGTTATTTACAGAGTATCATTTATAGCAGTCTGAGTTCATGTTGTACTCTCCATTTGACTGTTAAGGAAACCAAAATACAGACAAGTTAGCTAACTTTTACAAGCCACACAGGTTCACTGTTAATGTGCTGACCAAATATATATGAGTTCACTCACTTTGTCCTCATTTATCTTAACTATCAAAATGACAATCATACCAATAATAATTTATTTTTGAGACACAATGTGTATTTAATTTTGGACATAAAGCATTAATTAATTATACCATCTTAATGATACCTCCTAAAATTAAAGGCTCTGGGAAGCTTTTAACATTTCTACATTGTATTTAATCCGGACATCTATTAAAAATATGCTGCTATATACATACTCTACACAGTCAACTTAAAAGGCAATAATTATATCGTAACATATTCATTATGACATTATTTATAATAAAATTTTGAACATAAATGTTCATCATTAGAGAAATGAATCATGACATATCTTTATGTGCCACACATAAGACTATAATACAGCTATCGGAACAGAAGTTTCAAAAACATTTTAATATAAAGTAATGAACATGATACAATATTAAGTAAAATGATGGGTGCATATAATATTGAATAAAATAAACTTTGCATGAAAGATGATCTTCTTTATGCAAACACCAGAGAAAAGCAATGGGAAAAAATACACCAAAGAATCTGAGTAGCAATCACTAGGGAACCTCTCATTGCAAATTTTTGTGTATAGTTTTATTTATTTTTCTTTATTTTTTATATTGCAGCCTATGTATGTGAACAACTGATTTTTAGTTAAAGTATTGTTTATTATTTGCCTCAAATAGTCTTAGTCAAGTTGTTGTTTCTGAATAAATTAGGGTAGAAAATGCAATGAAGAGTTACCAAAAAAGGTATTGATCTTATATTCAGGTGTCTTACCGTCTCTTTATATCTAAAAAAATTTGAAGTTTCTTTAGAAAATACTATTTAATATCATCATCTCCAGGTCTAATATTTAAATAAAATCGACCTATAGTTATCAACTAAATTTTTACATACTATTTTTTGGTTTAAAAATCCTGGAAATTTTATTATAACAATGTTAAAAGTTTTTATCTGATATAAAATATTTAAAATACATAAATATACAACAATAATGTGAAATTTGATTAATTATAAAATATATACAACTTAAAGTGCTCCTATACATTTTAAATAAAGAAATAATACATGAAAGTAAATTTCCAGGGGCAATTTAATATTTGTTAGTGATGCTTTAGGGAATAATCCAGAATAGTTGCTCATTTACGTTTGTTTGTTAAGGTGTCTGAAACTGTCTTTCCTTACAATGAGACTGATAGTGTGAATGATGCTTCTAAAGAATGTGAACATAGAGTTATTCGGGCAGTGTTCAAATATACTTTATACGACAATGATTATTATATTTTAGAAAGATTTTTGTGTAATTTTTATAAAGATCTTTTTGTATAACTTATAGAAAATGAATGCTATTTTCCAGATAGTGATATTAGACTGAACATTCATTTCTTGAAACATTCCAGCTAGGTAAAATTTTCTTAAGCATGAATAAGGCATATGGCTTGCAAATGAGAAAACCATTGCAAACATATTTTTCCTTTCTTGCTAGCCTTCCTGATAAAATTGGCCATCCATGCCAGAATGTAGATATTTAAGTAGGTTATTAACTGGCTAAATACAGACACTAAGGCAAAGCTTCTCAGAATTTACACAAGTTTTATTTATGATTAAAATATACTTTGCCTGGTGAAGACTTCTGAACTAGCTCTCTTTATTCATCTCATCTGCCTGTTTCCATTTCACAGCAATTGGCCACCCACTAGCTAAAAACATAATTATCAGTGATATATTAATGTCTGCACTAGGGAG
>PVJO010012283.1:0-56134 GCA_004026905.1 Hystrix cristata
CCTCTGTTCCCTCCCTCCCTATTTACAGCAGGTTTATTCTTAATTTTCCATATTTTCCCTTTCCCTTTTCTTTCCTTTGTTGCCTTTCTGCTTTTCCCCTTCTTTCTTTCTAGTACTCCTCTCCTTTGTATATTATCTTCCTTTTATATAATATCTATTACACCTCTTTGTCCTTATTTACAGTTATGGTTTCTCATGTTGTTGTTTTTTAAATTTCATTTTAATGGTACATTTTAGATGTACATAGTGATAAGATTCATCATAGGGGATTTGTACCTGTACATATCTTGTTGCTTCTTTTTTTCCCGTCTCTCTCCCCTCCCTTCACCCCCTCCTCTCTCCTTATTTACAAAGGCTTTGCTTCCATTTTTTCCTTCTATTTCTTATTTCTCTTGTCCCTCTATTACCCCTCTGCCTCCCTTGTTCCCTTTCCCATTTGAACACTTTCTTCCCTTTCCTAATGTAGTACATTTTAGTCTTTATTTACACTTTCAGTTTCTCACACCAGAGAAACAATGCTGTATTTAAACATGTGTGTCCGATTTATTTCACTTAAGAGTGTAGTCTCAAGATGCATCCATTTACCTAGAAACATCTCAAGCTTATCGTTCTTTATGGTGGGAGTGTAGACTGGTGCAACCGCTATGGGAATCAGTGTGGAGAGTCCTCAGGGAACTAGAACTAGAGGTTCCATTTGACCCAGCTATTCCCCTTCTTGGTATCTTCCCAAAAGAATTAAAAACATCACACTACAGCGATATGTGCACACCCATGTTTATGGCGACACAGTTTGTAATAGCTAAATCTTGGAAACAGCCCAAATGCCCATCAACTGAGGAATGGATAAAGAAAATGTGTTTTTTTTTAATACGATGGAGCACTACTCTTCCCCAGGACTGTAATCCTGTGCTATGGTGTTCCCTTGTAGACTGCAGTTGCTTTGCTAATCTTCTTGTTATTCATCCCTTCGTAACATAAAAGAAAAAGTGATTCTAATCTCCTAATAAACTGGTACTGGGCAACTACTATGGTGGACAATCGGCAGCTCAGACTTGCTAACTCTTTACGAAAGTCCCCACTTACTGTTGTTAAGGTAAAAGAAGTTACGAGGTCTACATAAAAAAAAAAAGTAAATAAGATAATTGTGCTTTTGGCTATGAGCAATGAGAACAAAATTGAAATGTGCTAGTCCTCAGGGGGGAGAGTGAGAAGGGCCGTGCAGTCCAGCTGTGGGGAAGGTGTCGAATGGTCACTGAGCCCATCTGGATTTGCTCCAGACGGAAGAGTTTCCTGAGGGCCTGGTGTGCCAAGGTGGACACAGCATTGCTGAGAGATGATTGTGGGGCCCCAGGGAAGTACTGAGGAAGGAGAATGGGGGCAAAGAGAAAGCTGACAAATGGTGACCTCAAGGCAAAGACGGAAGCGTGTAACATTTACACTTGGAAATTTTTATATTTCCCCTTTCAGAACACTCATGGGATGAGTGAAGCTAGACAGGAGTTGATTTAGGTTTGGGTTTTACAGTTGCAAAGTTACCTTCGCCACGCCAGAAGATTCACGTTCTTCTGCCGGAAGGACTGACTTTGGTTGAGGGTACACGCTGGGAGTCAGGGAGTTTTCCTCGGTGTTTATGTGATGCAAACAGTACGAGAATATTTATCTGCCATTTTAGGTCTCTAAATTTTGTGATTTAATTAAATATTTGAAATGCAGCAAGCTGTTAGTTTCTAGAAAGATGCCTTGTAACATGAAGATACCTTTGTAAAAAGCCTGCTGAGAAGTGGAGCTAGATCTCAGTCAGAGATAGAATCATAAGCTGGAATAGAGGAGGTCAAAGTGCTCATAGTTCCATGCGACAGCTCTTCAAGGGAAGAACGACAATGAAATACGTGAGCCCACGCTGTGCCTGTTGCTTTCTCTTATGAACAAATATCTGGCCATAAGTATAACTTATTTCACTGAATTTCAGATATAGGATGCTTTGCTGTATTCTTACAGAATGACTAAACATCCTGGTTTACCCAGGATCGTTGCAAGTTTAGCAAAGGAGGCCACGTCCAAGAAAACCCTTCCATGTCAATTGCGTAGACTGGTCTGTCAATGACTGGAGCCCCGCAGCACCAGTATTTCCTGGGGCTGGTTAGTAATAAAGAAATTTGGCTCTGCTTCAAACCTACTGAGCCAGAAACTGCATTTTTAGTAGGATCCACAGGGGATTCATAGGCACATGAATAGGCAAGATGTATTTATAGAAATAAGAATCAAGAATCTATATATGTTAAATTTAAATTCCTGAAACATTTTAGAAAATATTTCTAAATGTTTCTTTGTCAATTCCTTTTTCTCTAATACCTGCATTACTCGACTTATGGGCAGATCTTTGTATGTCTCCTACGAGGTGTTAGCCCACTCCACATGTTCCAAGGAAGCACGCAATGTCTAAGTCAGTTGCTCTCTGGGGGTACAAATAATTTTCCCCTTTGAGCATATATGCGGTTTCTAATTAAATTAATTGCTTCGAGAAGATCTTTTAATTTAGATACATTCATATCACTAGAGAATGATAATTAAACTCACAAAAATGCACAATAAGTCACAAAATATGTTAAAGAACTACCTAAAAAATGATACCCTAATAACTTTTATACTCTGATGATTTAGAGTTTGAAAATTATATCGCTAAATTTCTTTGGACAAAGAAAATGGATAAAATTTTCTACCCATGTATGCATTTTATGGGGGGAGAAATACTTCTAATTTTCATTTTTGTGCAAATGATTTTAGGAAAATTTATTTACACAGTCATGGATCAAACAGCCCAAATCTTAAACTAGATCGTTTGTACATAACAAAAGATCTTTTTGTTGGTGCATCCTCCCAGCTCTCTGTGTGAACCAACCATATGGATTCTTTTCTTTCCATTTTGGGAGGCAGTGTCTATCCTACAGGGTACCAGAAAATTTAATTTTTATATTTTGGTCATGACTTCCTTAAAGCATTTTTCTTTAGCATCGTGGAATAATCTCCTGACCCTCCAATGTTTGTTTAACTTGGCATGGATTCCTCAAAATTCCAGCAAGGCTTCCTGTGGCGACTGTCCAGACACAGCTCCGATTCACTCCTGGCCCCTTTACCTGAGCCCCCGACTGCTAAGTGGAACTACAGGGCTGACTTCAGCTCAGGAATGAATATATTGCTTTGTGGAGTAATTAGGTTTTCCTGGGCTTTGCTTTACTTTACCCCTCTTCCAGTTTAACTGATATATTAAACAGCATAACTTTGTTAGACAAAACACTCACAGTTAAGATCTGAACCAAGACAGACTCAAGTCTGCTTTTACTCTGCCATTACGTCCAGAACGACTTCGGGAACCGTCACAGGAATTCTGTGAGCCCCAGTGTTTCTACCCATAAAATGAATCCATAAAATCATCCATAAAAGAAATAATAATAGTAATAGTAAATATTTAACAGAGTTATTCTGAGAATTTAGTGAATAAGTACACAAAAGGCACATAATTCAGAGCTTAGCATGTTGGTTTCCTCCTCATAACCCTCAGCATGGTAGACAGATCTCTGCGTATCTGTGAAATGAGAGGACACGCTGTCCTGAGAGTAGAAGCTGTAATTTCTGTGCACATGGTTAGGCGTATTTAAATATGCTCATGTGTTTTCCACAACTATGATTTATTTGCACAATTCTTTCTTAGATTTTTAAATCCAAAATATTAAAAGGCTTTTGGGAAAGGGAAATAAAATAACACATGCTCTGACTTGTCCCAGGCTAACTCAGTATTTTTTAGACAGAGCATATCAAAATGCCGTTGTTTTTATGGACGCGAAAGCTCACACCACAGCCTTGCTCAACTCTGGAATATGGGTCTACATTCTTTTCATGCATAGCATGTGATGAGCTTGACACAATTTAAGACAGTTCGAAGTTTCCAGTTTTTGTAAAGATTCATATATATATATATATACACACACATACACACACACACACGTGCACACGCACATATATACAGTTTAAATGCATATACATACATACTGTATATATGTACACATGCATGTATATGTGTATATATACATACAATATACATTTTGTATGTATATATCTACAATATATACATCCATATATTCTTTATATAGGATATTCATCATGCAGGATTTTAAATCTGAATACTTGCCTTTTGTAACTATTTGATATTAGACCTGTCAACTTTAGTTTTTCATACTTGAAATAGCGTTTAGGATAATGATAACTTACTATTATATTAAGAAATGTAGGAATTAGTGACAAATGTCATTACACACCTAAATGCATAATATACTCTACTACTTGCTATAATAAGGTATTGGTACTTATCCCATTTTATAGATATTAAAACTGAAGCTTAGAGAGGTAAAGGACATGGCCAGAGTGATCCAGAAAGTGAACATTAAACTTGGGTTGATGGTGTGTGCTTTTGTGTCCTGTCTTCCACTGCCTCCACAAAATGAAGCCTCTAGTTTATTTTTACCTCGCAGATTTGACATTAGGAACCCATGAGTTAGTGTAGAAGAGAATATTTTCTAAACTATAAATCTATATAAATGCTGCTTGTTCTTTGTGTTATTGAAGAACTCTGGCTTCTGAAGCCAGAGTAAAATCTACCCCAATATCAAAGAAAATTCAAATAGGAAAAGGTCCTGCAACTCTACTTTTCCAGGATCTTATGTAATTTGATATTTCAGACATATTGGTTCCCATCTAAAGGCTATTTCCAAAACTCTTCTTCATGGTAAACTAAAACTGTGTCCTGTATTGAGGTAAAATGCTATATACATACTTCTGGGTTTTTTTGCGTTGCATATAGGAATGGTTCTGTTAGTTTCCTAGGACTGCTGTGATAAATTAGCACAATATGGCTTAAAATAACAGAACTATTCCTCACAAAATGAAATATTCTCTTACCATATGATCTTGCAGTCACACTCTTAGCTGTTTACCCAAACAAATTGAAAACATTTGTCCACACTCAAACCTTCACACAAATATTCATAGCAGTCTGATTTATAACTGTCATAAACTGGAAGCAACAAAAACATTTTCAGTAGGTGAAAGGATAAGCATAATACATATAGACAATAGAATAGTGTTCAGAACTAGAAGAAAATAAAATTTCAAGCCCCGAAAAGACAGAAGAAACTCAAATGCACATTACTGAGGGAAGGAAGCCCATCTGAAATAGTTATGAATATATTTATAATGGTTAAGTTTTTGTGTATGCTTTTCCAGGTTGTGGGGCTCCCAGATAGTTGATCAGACAGTGTGCTGGGTGTTTTTGTGAGAATGTTTTTTTTGTTTTTCGGGTTTTTTTTGTTTGTTTGTTTTATTGTTTTAGGACAAAACTGACTTTTACATTGGTAGACTGAGTAGATTACCTTTCATAATATGGGCGGAGTGGACTTGGCCAGACCAGTTGGAGGCCTTAATAGAACACAAAGCCTGCCCCTTTCCCAAATAAGAAAGAACCTTCCTGCCCAACATCTTTCTGAGAAATGTGGCTATTTTCTGCCTGTAGATTTGAATGGTTCTTCTTGGTCCTCTACCATGTTGACTTGCCCTGCATATCTTGGGGCTTGCTAATCTCCACAATGGCACAGGCTGGTTCCTTATAATAAATCTCTTTATCTCTATATATCTACATCTTACTGATTCTATTTCTCTGGAGAATCCTGACTATTACAGTACTAAGTGATTCAGAGCTTATGATATTCTGGAAACAGCAAAACCATGGAGACAGTGCAAAGGATCAGCAGTTGTCAGGGGTGGAGAGGGAGGCGGTTAAGTGGGCAGAAGGCAGAGAATCCTCAGGGCAGTGAACGATTCTGGCTGGTATTCTAATACTGGATATGTGTCATTCCACTGTTTTCAAAACCCAAAGAATGGCTGTACAACACCCAAAGTGAACCAGGGACTTTGGTGATGAGGAGTCCACGTAGGACTTGTCTGAGAGGCCGATGATGGAGGAATTTGTGTGTTTGGGGACAGTACTGGTCGTGCATGGGAACTCTGCGCATTTCCAGGTTGGGAGTGAATCTAAAACTAGTCTAAAAATAAAGTCTATTACAAACAAATGAAAACACTAAGAAATGTATTCTCTCATAGTTCTGGAGGCCAGACTTTGAAGTCCAGCTATCAGTCGGGCTGCGCCCCATCTGGTGACTCTGGGAAGAGTTGCTTGTCTCTTCCCACTTGTGTGGCCGTGGCCACTCCCTGCCTTGTGGCCAAATCATGCCCATCTCTGTCAGCTCCCGAGGTCTCAATGCCTTCCCCTCCTCTGTTCCTCTGTGTATTTCTTAGAGAGACACTCACCATTGAATTCAGGGCCCACTTGAGATTTCCTTCAAAGGATGTCTGATATAATCACCTCCACAAAGATCCTTTTCCTAGTAAGATATTATTTATAGAGTCCAGAAGTTAAGGTACAGAGAGATCTTTCAAATGGCTACCGTTCTGTGCTTGCTTCGGCAGCACATATACAAATGGTTACCGTTCTGTTCGCTAGAATGATTGTTTGCCCAATCTTGGTCGAAAGACCTCAGGAAAAGTCTACTCAGTGACTTCTCAAAAAGATCTTCTCCTTTCTTTCTCTTCTACATAATTATGAAAAGGGACACATGAGAAGGAATTAACTTTCTATTTCAGTCCTGAAAGGACAAAATGTCAGAAACACCAATAATTGTCTTGGGCCAACAAGTGGCAAGCCTGAATTCTTAGTGGAGCTGTTGAAACAAGTCTGAATTTTATTCTCTTTGCAGTTGCAAATGTCCATATGGTTTAAGTTGTTGGTAATTGTGTTTTTTATTACTTGCATCTCAAAGAATCTTAAATATTAATGTGTGAAAACATAAAGGAAATAAATAGAAAAACTGATGCGATATTGAAAATACAGTAGGCTTAGAATCCAGGAAAATAAGCAGCTATCTCAATTTTCAAGTTTCTTGAGGAAAGAATAGTTTGGGGCCTATTTCACAAGCACAAGTAGGAAGAACCTTATTATCCTGAAGTATAAGAGTGAAGAGAAAGAGCCAGCTAGGGGAAAGAAACTTTAAGATCAACTGCAAGACTGCAAATTCCATAAAGTCAGTTAGTCATGTATAGATTTGAATAACACATAGAAGGGGGGAAGGACACAGCAAAGGGGAACATTTCAAGGTCAAAGCAGAAGCTTTAGGGTTGCCCTGTAGTAGAGGTTGGGAACCACGTAGATGGCGGGCAACGATGGTTTATCATGCCTTAGCACTAGTGGACTAAGTTCTGAGTTCTAGGTACATTGGGAGACACACAGATGAATCAAGTATTATTGCTACACTCAGAAGTTAGCATTGCTTGAAGAGAAATACACATAACCAAAAGGCAATAAGCTAAGAAAGTGTCCAGGAGCCGTCGATGGCTATCGCAGGTCTCGATTAGATGAAAAGTAGAAGCCTTGATGTAGAAGCAATTTGGCTTATAGTCTATCTGTTGAATGCAGGCTCTTTTGTGATTCGTCACTTTAGCCACTAAAATGGGAGACTTCTTGAAATAGTTCTAGCTCCACAGTCTATGAGTCTATGAATCTATTTACTGCATTAAAGTACATCCTTAAGATCCACACAACAGTGTCTAGTTACAATAGTGAATATAATTAGCATCATAGAAAAACAGCAAATATAATAGCACTTAATAATGTTTCCAAAATACATCAAATACCGTCTTCTTGGTTTCTTTCAGAAATTCTGGGAGTAGATGAGTTTGGTATTCTAGCATTAAAGAACAAGAGAATGTAGAATGTCGATCCAGATCAGTAAACACATAAATTATACCGGGCATAAGTTGTCTACTTGTTTTGCTTCTAAATCTCTCAAATCAAATGGGTAAACTGTGAGAACATACTTGGTTTTGTAGTCAGGACACGTCTACATCAAAGGACAAAGCTCAGATATTTATACACAGCAATGTGCGAAAACATGTGTAAAAGGGACAGAGACCCAAATCATACTGCATAATCAGAACTGGATTTGAAACAAATCTTATGTGATGAAATTCCAGTCAAACTTCTGCTTCTTTTCCAGCCACCACCGGCTCCCTCTGCAGTAACAGGCAGGTGACCCAGACAAGTTTCTTATGCACAGCCTGACGAGGAGCCAGGGAAGCTTGTGAAGATTTTGAAATGACCATCCATGTTGAAGTTCTGGGAGTTGCCTGTTCTGTGTGCTTAAGAGAGCTTCCATTTTGGTTGCGGTCAGATTTTACAGTTCTCAGCACCTGCGGCTCCCTGTCTACACTCGAGACAGGACTTTTGCAAAATTCTTTGTCTTTTCCACACCCGCATGAGCAGAACTCATTTTGCTGGAGCTGTGGAAGATCTTCATTATGCTGCCAATGGGTCCCTGACTTAAGCAGATGAATTAGCAAGTTGGTCTGGCAGCCAGGATTTTTCCCTCCTGTTCCAACAGTCCTCTTATTCTGTGCTTCCAAAAGCCATCTTTCCTGCTACACACATCCCACAAAGTAAAGCCGTGTGCAACCCCGTGCTAAAACCATGAAAAACTTGCAAGGGCTCAGGCATAGCATCACGAAACTCTGCCTTTTTAAGAGGCGTCCTCCATCCTAACAACCCCAGGCACCATCTCTCCAGTCACCAGATTGTCCCCCTGGAGTTTCCTTAGTACCTGGAGAGTACTCTTGGAGCAGTGTCATGTTTCAGGGGAGAGCTCAAGAAGCTTCTGTTTTGGAAAAAAAATTATAATTCTTATCCATGATTGCGTTTTGCCTTCATAATGGTTGACATTTGCTGAGCATTTACTACTTGACATTTGTTTCTTTTAATACTTACAATCACCTTATTCAGTAGACATCACAATTATT
This sequence comes from Hystrix cristata, assembly GCA_004026905.1. Classification (NCBI taxonomy): domain Eukaryota; kingdom Metazoa; phylum Chordata; class Mammalia; order Rodentia; family Hystricidae; genus Hystrix; species Hystrix cristata. Next base: position 8,896 of record PVJO010012283.1, read on the forward strand.
CATTTTCCTGATGAAAATGGTGTGACTTGGTGGCTGAATAGCATAAGGTCACATACTGTTTAGTCAGTTTGCACACTGCTGAGACACAATACCCAACTCCTGCCCCCTGAAGGAGCAAAGAGGGTTTTGGCTTACAGTCTGTAGAGGTTTCAGCCCATAGTCCACTGGCTCCAAGGCAGGTTGCAGGGCAGAGGGGCCTGGCGGAGGAGAACTGCTCACATCATGGTGACCAGGAAGCACAACTGGAAGGACGGTGTAGGAAGGGAGACAAACCTTTCCAGGTCACACCCCCGTGACCCACGTCTTCCTACCAGGTCCCACCTCCTAGCAACCAACCAGCTATCGGCCCCCATATTCCAGTCACTTTCTAAAACCCCCACCTAAGTGTATACGAGGCTCTTAGGGGACATCTAGATGGAAATCCTAACACGTACCTGGTATGTAACAGTGCTGAGATGCACTCTCAGGCCTGTCTGTGCTCTGACCTTTGGTCTCCCCGCACTGTGCAGGTGTTTACTGGAGCTCTGTTTAAACCAGAGCTCTGCCATCCTGTGATCTAATCCAGATCCTTGCTCAGAAGTCCCTTCACAGCCAAACCTTGCTAAGAAGCGGCAGACACTTTCCAGATAGAGTCCCGAGGCACCAATCTATCCGGCTGAGCTGGAAAAGGTGAGGAGCATAATACAATTATGCAACGAAATTTTGGGCTCTGTCACCTCCAGAACACGCCTTAGACCTTGTCTGCACTGTCTGGGTCAAGACAGTCTCTCTAGTCAGGAAGGCGGGTACATTGCAGAGGGAAACATGGGCTGGAAGTCCTGCATATGAGACTGAGATTAGAGAGAACGCAACACTGAAGTCGCCCAAAGAGGCCACATAGATGTGGTCTGTGTGGAGGACACAGGCCAATTTCAGGGTCCCAATATGCAAGCACCAGGAATGAGGATCTCGCCTAGGCTCCAACAAGACAGGCGGAGGATAGAAGCTGGATGGAGAGACCCACACAGTCGCCCTCATGAGGGTGGAACAGAGCCCAGCCCACTCACTGTAATGAAGTGACTCTGCCTTTTGGTATCACTGACAGGTCACATTTTATGCAAACACATCATATAAATCTTCTTACTTTGTTCTCACGATAGTTCCCCAGAGGACATATGGTTATATCTTTTAATATTAAGAAACAATGACACTTAAAGAAATTAATTTTCCTTTTTTTTAAAGAAATTAAATTTCTTGACCCCTTTCAGTGGTTATATTTGAATTTTCAATCTGTGATTTAAAGTGGCTGAAGGTACCACTCTTCAATGTCATTGTTTATATCTCAGTTCGTGTTCAGTTGTTGTGTAAAATACTCACACAATAAAAAAGGGCTGAGTTCTAATTTCTAATTAGGTGTCCAAAAGTGGACCCACAAGTGGTGATGGGTTGAATGTATGAGACTTGCCCAGCTTTCATTTTTTATAAGTGGCGTCACAAAAAGTCCCTGCCTCTAGGATTTTTGGGGAATGTGGGCCACCATGCTTCTTCTGAAGACAGTATGGGATGAGGTAATAATGGCTCAATAGTAACCCATGCAAAAATATTCAAAGAATGTACATAATGTTTAAGTGAGTTTGTGGTATGAATATGCTGCAAAAGTAAATTAATTATATTTAGGCTTTCTAAGTAAATGCTGAAATTTAAAAAAAAAACTCCCTAGAATATGGTTTTTAAAAATTATCCCCAAGGGGGTGCTCCTTGTGCCAGCCAAAACCCTAGGCTTAGACTCTAATTCAGACTTGTCTTCGTGGAGCCTGCTCTCCTTTTCTTTGCATCCTACACACTGAACAAAACGGTCATGATTAGGCTCAGTGTGTCAACTCCATGGGCTTGGAGCTCACACATGGGATTAGTAAAGCACACTCCTGGGTGTGTCTGGGTGGTCATGGAGACGGGGCCTCGGGCACTGCATACAATCCCTGGTCCCTGCCTCTCTGGCGCCTTTCCCTTGCTCTGCTTTTCTCCTTTGTGAACTAAACAGCTTTGCTCCACTGCGCCCTCGGCCATGCTGTTTCTGCCTTGGAGCCAGAAACACAACCCCCCTGCAACCATTGCCAAATTATACCTCTCCTTTAAACTGTGGGTGTTGTATCCCACTGACGGAAAGTTGAGTAACATATAAATCAAATTAGCTGACCCAAGTGTCACAGAACCATTCCACATGGCCCTGATGTTTCCCGTGATGCTCAGGGGCTCAGAAAACCTTTCTGGAATTTAGATGGTGCCTCTGGAGCAGGTTCTAGTTTACTTCAGGTTCAAAGATTGGGGCCTCGTGTAACCCCAGCCATCCCTCTGTCCCGTCATGCACATTTCATTCTGCCAAACTCTGGAAACTTCCGGTGCATCTCAGGATGTCAAGGGAAGCCCCTTGAGCGATGATTTTGAGCAGGGGATGTAATTTTCCCATCCTGACTGTCTTTGCACGAATCTTGGCATCTAGAAATTGCTCATGGATGAATTGCACTGAACTGTTTTCATGCGTCTGATCTGGGGAAAGACACTGTTTAAGCGGGACATTTATCACCAGTAAGGGGTTTGAAGAAGCAGACACTACCCTGCTGAAATTTTTAAATTAGAAAACATATAGTTTATCCAGTTCATTCCAGGGCCCCGAGTCAGTAAAGTGTTTATAGTTTTGAGTTGAGTAAAATAAAATTTTTCAGGGACATGTCAGTGTTTCCATTACGCCCCTTATTTTTTCACCCCAAAGTAGCACGAGTTTATTAGTATGTCCATAAAAATTAATATTCCAATGAAAGCTGGCACAGAACTATAAAGTAAATGTTTACATTTCCTTTCAAATATTAATTCATTTGTTTCTACTAAGTGGTAGATGTGCCAGGCATGAACATTCTGAATTCATAGTCTTTCTCAGTTAATTTATTTGTGCTATTGTTTCAGTGATTAAACTCAGCTGAGAAACAGCATCTGAAATGGACAAGAAACCAGAAGAGTCCGAGAGAGAGGAGATTAATTATCCAGAAGCTTCCAACATGAGGCCATGTAAAACGAAAAAGTGGAAACTGTCAAATAAGGCAGATACAAGACAAACAGGCAAACTTACAGGTGTCCCTGGCCTCTGTCCCTCACACACCAGTTGTGGGGCCAGTGCCCCGAGCTGACCCCGCAGTGGCTGCTGCAGGCGGGTGATTGGGACCCCAACCTGTCCACCTGAGTCTGCGGTGGGGAGACTCACCTTCTGCCAGTGCTCTGAGCTTCAGTGTTACCAGGTGGGTCCACAGTCTGTCTTCTGGGTCCTTGTTCCCTGCAGGCAAAAATTTGAACTGATGAACTCAGGGTCAGAAGAAAATTTATTTAATAACAAAAGAAAAGAAAAGTGGTTCTGCTACATGAATGGAATAGCCACTGTCCCCACCAGGCAATCAGGCATCTGAAAAAGGGAGGAGCCTGAGAGCGAGCTGAAGATAGAGCACCGTTAGGGAGCAGGGGCAACGGGGGCAAGAGAGTGAGCTTGTGGTATCGTTTCTATTTAGTCTGTCTCAAGTCGCATGAGTTTTCCCAATCCTGTGAGAGGAGGGCTTCTGGATTTCGTGCCCCAGGCTGACCTCAGGTCGAGGCCACTCCCCCAGGTCATCTCCATCTTTCCAGCCAGGACAAGCCACGCCCTACTCCTACCTCATCAGGCCTGCAATAGGATGGTGGAGAAAGTGAGTCCCCGGATGATAAAGGCGCCAAAGGGGCGACGAGAGGCCAATACGATGAGCTCAGCATTGCACATAGAAAGGAACCCAGGAGCCAGACCCTCTTCTTTGGTCAGCTCCTAGCCCCACGTGCTCAGGATGAACCACTGTCCTGAGATCGCTGTTTCCTTGCCTCCTTCCATCATTTTCTCAAAACGCCTATTATAATTAAAAAAGTATGAGAATGCAAGACTCATTTGAGTCACGATCTCTCTCCACCACTCACTAGCTGGATTATTTGGAGAAAGTTAATTCACTTCCTGAATATTCATTTCTTTATTCATTAAGCAAGCATCGGGTAGAGTCCTCAGTAAATACTTAATGGTACTAAATCCTGCTCTGATTACAGTTGGGCTCACAATGCAATGAGCAGTCACATATGCAACTATTTGGGAATAGCATTATGTAAATTACCATTCATCACAGCGATAATTATAAGCATTCATAATGGGCAAGGCACAGTCAAAAGTCTGACATGAAATGTCGTACTTGATCTGTACGACATGAATCTAGGCCTGCTTTTGTTTTATGACTTTGCAGTTTCATTATCTTTATCAAGATGCTAATTTTTCTCAAATCGACCTCTAGATTCAGCAAACAAAACCAGAGGCATCTTGCCCTGCAGGTTAGGTGGGTAAAAGATGGAGCCGCCAGCTGCTGGCTTCCCATCACTTCTGAGGAGGCCAGAGTTTAGGAAAACCAAGATGTACTGAACTCAAGCAAATCTGCCCATTTCTGCCTTCAAGGGAGATGACTTTATTATACTTGACAGTGAACAAACTTTACCTCTGCTCTGGAGTGAAACATTATATTTATCTAAGGCTGTTCACTATGCCAATAACTTTAAAAGTAATCCTAGGAAGGCAAGATACAAAGATAAAGATTTTTCCAGCATTAGTATATGATTCTTCTCCAAATTCTCATGGAAAAATTAATAGATGAGATGTACGGATTACTAATAGACTCGGGATTGCTGACATCCTATTTGTGCGATCTCAAGCTGTGTCGAATGTTTAAGTTTTTAAAATGAATTACTACAGTAAAAGACACGTTGCCATTGAGCCTCCTAGAAACATTCCCCCTTCATGTGAACACTCTTATCCTGTCGTTCTTGCCACTTTCTGAAGCAGCTCTGGAGGCCTCTTTCTTGAGCATCTTTAGTTGCACTGTCCTGGCTGCCTCGAACTCAGGATGGCGCCTTTCCTACCATTTTGCCTGAGTAAGAGCCGGAAGGCACACGGTGCAGGTTCTGTGACTAATTCAGAGGCACCTGCTTTTCCATTAGATGACGCCCAGCTGCAGCATTCTAGTAGTTTAGATCACAACTTAAGATAGTAGCATAAGAGGTCTTCCAGAACTGCTTCAGAAAGTGGCAAGAACAGTGGAATAAGTACGTTTCAAGAGTGGGGAAGTCTTTTGAGAGGGATTATTGGCAATGTGCCTTCTACTGCAATAAATCTTAATTTAAATTTTCACCCCATATTTTGATCACACCTCATATTACCGTAGATCCCCACTCACACCCTCTCACCCTTCACCATAACAAAGGCAGGTACATCTTTTACTTTCATTTTAGCATTTCCCCAGAAATTTATCCTTTTAAAATTCTTAATCTTTCATAGCCTTAAGATCAAATTCACACTTCAGATCCAAACAAAATTGTAGAGCTGAGACCATTGCTCTAGGCCCTGAGAGAACCCCACACTCCTGGCCCATGAGCTGATCGATAGTACCATGACGTCAGAAAGCCCAGCCACAGAGCTTTCCAAAGACAGATTTTCCATAGAGGCCTTCAACTGAACTCCAAGTTTTTCCAAATTATTTCAGCCAAAGAAGAGATTGGCATCTTTTCTAATGTGAACACAGAGTGGAAAAAACATCAGCCTGAGATTCAGAGGACTCGCGTTCTAATCCCATTTCTTCTTCTGTTAGCTTGCTGAGGACCCTCAGACAAGCACATGAACTTTAGGTAGCATAGAGTAAGACTCACTTATAGACGAAGGAAGCCAAAATTTTGAAAGAAGCTTTGCCAGTTTTGAAATATGTATCTGCCTTTGAATTTCACATTGGATTTTTTCTTTAATCCATAGAACAACATTCTCCCAAGTGAGAATCAGACCACTTTACTGTAGTTCTTTTCAACATAGAGAAGTCTTGAAGAAAAAATAACAGGCTTTTAAATCTGCAACTGTGCAGTGATTCAATCTTTTATGCATATATGTTGGGCCACAGATCAATACTATTGCGAAACTTTAAATCAAAAAATTCTCTGATTTTATATTTTACATGACATGTTTGACTTTTTTCTTCGAGTTAAAAATGTATTTATTTGAAAATGAGTTTGAGTATCTATCCTCTCATCACCCTAGATTGGCCTAGAAAATTAAATCATTAATATATTCTTTGATCTTTTAAATTTCTTTCTTGTTTCCACTCTTAATCCAAACTCTTAATTTAATCCTTTAAAATTTTAAACCACTAGAAGAAAAAATAAGGGAAACATTGGAGACACTGGTCTGGGTAAAGATTTTTTGGATATGACCCCAAAACCTCAAGGAACAAAAACAAAATTTGACAAATAGGATTACATCAAACTTCTGTACAGCTAAGGAAATAATCATCAGAGTTAAGAGACAAACTCCAAGATGGAAGAAAACACTTGGAGACTAGTCATCGAAAAAAGTCTAGTACTTGGAATACACAAAAAACTAAAAAACAAACCCTGAACAGCAGAAAAATCAATGATCTGAATAGACATTTCTTGAAAGAAGATGCATAAATGGCCAAGAAATAGATATATGAAAAAATAGTGAACATCCTTAATCCTCAGGGAAATGCAAAGCAAAACTACGAACTATGGCCTAACCCCAGAGAGAATTGCTGTAATAAAAAAGGCAAAAAGTGACGGGTTCTGGGGAGGATGGAGATTAAGAACTCTCATATGCTGTCTGGGCACTTAAGAAAGACATTAGGGAAAACAGGGTGGATGTTCCCCAGAAAACAGAAGCCAGAACTAGTGTATGATCTAGCAATTTCACTACTAGACAAGATAGGAAATCAGTATGACAAAAAGTTACCTTACTCTCCGGTTTATCCCAACGCTATGAACGATGGAATATGTCAGATATGGAATCAGCCTAGAGGCCACTAGCGGATGGCAGAAAAAGGAAATAAGGTATATACGCAACATAGAACAAAACTCGGCTATGAAACTGCAAAGCCTTGGCATTCACAGCAGTGCGGTGAACAGAAAGAAGTTATTTTCAGTGAAATGAATCAGGCATAGAAGACAAGCACCGTATTTTCCTGTGAATATGTAGAGATCGGGAAACTTGGTTTCGTTCAAGCAGAGAGGAGATGTTTTTCCCAGAAGCTGATGTGGGCTGGGGAGGAGGAATGGAGAAAGGATGGTTAGTGAGTTCAGGGGAAGGTAAGTAAGAGGAAGAGGAGTAACGAACTGTACATTTGAAAAGAGTTAGAAGAAAGGATTTTGAATGTTCTCAAAAGAAAGAAATAGTAATGTTTAAGGAAATGGAGAGTGCTCTGATTGCATCCCTGCACATGGTAAACATGCAGTGAAACATCACACTGGGGCTCATAAATATGTACTATCATTTTACATGAATTAAAACTTAAAAAAAATTTGGCTGGGGATTTAGCTCAGTGGTTAGAGTGCTTGCCTAGCAAGCGCAAGGTCCTGAGTTCGATCCCTGGCACAAAACAAAACAAAACAAACAAAAAACCCACCAAATTTAAAACCTTAAACCACCTCTGCCTGTTAGATCAAGACCAAATTAGCCAAGTTGGTATTTCTAATCTACGATTACCTCAACTAATCAAGTTTCATCTGTGTCTATGCCGGAAGGGAATGCGCGTCTCAGTCAAGTGAAAACACTTGTTTGTGCTTTCAGTACAAAATTGCCATCTCAAACTCCATGCTTTTTTACTTAAAACGTCTTCCTCCACCATCCCAACCTATCTGACTTTAGTTTATCTTAATAGCTCCATTCTCCCTCCACTTCCTCTCTGAAGCATTTTTTTAATTTTTGTCTCAGATCTTAGCAAATATTTTACCTTTTAATAAATTCTTGATAAAGTATCACCCTAATCTCAACCACAAATCTTTCTGTTTTGTTTTCTTATTTTTCCTTAAGTTGTGTTATTTGAGAGCAGAAATTTAACTGATTTACTTACCACTTTGCAAAGTCCGAAAATCCTCCTGTTTTTCTAGATTTGATTTACTGATTTTTGGCTTCAGGAGACTTCTTGCCGTGTCTTTTCTGTCTCCCCTTCCTTCACCATACCAGTGTTGGAATAGTCCTTTCTTGTTCTTCTGCATCAGGGGGTGATGCAGAGTAGCGTTGCCTTAGTGGCTTAACTGGTACTTGTATCCTAAGTCCACACTGCTGTCTTCACTTTCGGTGGCAATCATTTAGGTGGGGATTGAGCTGAGGGCTTTAGGGTTAGCAAACTGGGGACTATCAGTTCATTTTGAAGCTTAGATTTCAATCGAGTGGTAGGGAACATATCCAGATTAGACTAGGCTAACTAAAAATCGAATAGAATATATATTTATTCATACAAACATTATTCTGGACAATAAATTTATTTTTCAATCAATTATTCTAGTAGTCTTCAGGTGTTCTTCTTATTTCCCCTTCTGTCTCTTCCTGAAATGTTCTCATACAGTCAATTAGGTAGAATTGATAAAACAAAAATCCAGCAGGGATAAAACAAAAATCCAGTCAGTTTGCTATTTTCTTTACTGGTGACTTTGATTGCTTTGTGGCCCTCTCAAATTCTCCCATTGTAGTTGTAGTGTTAATATGAATCGTGACTGTGAATGAAAAATAAGAAGTCTGGGTCATGTGACCAGCCATAAAAGAGGCTACTTACATCAAGGACTTTCATTAGCCCTAGGTATGATTGTTGTCCAGAATATACAAAGATATAACTCAAAATTCCAATTGCTCATGACTGTCCTGACTTAGTTAAGATGTAGGAAGACTTCTCTTCTTTTTCTTTTTTACTTTTTAAAATTTTTATCAGTACGTGTTTGCGTTACATATTTTCTATCACTAGTAATTTTAATTGCTTTTGTTTTTCTGTGGCTTTTTCTCCCTTGGACTAAAAGTTTCCCTAACATTTTCACTTTCTGATATATTTATTTCAACTACTGGATAAATTTGCTCAACTGATTTTTGTATTATAATTAGGTACATAGAACTGTACCTAAGATAAAATTGTGCATGGAGTTATAGTCCTTTATACATATGCTTTCTGGGTTAAGAGTGTGTGGGGATTCTGTGAACATTTTTTGCAACCTTCTGTGCATATGTAATTATATGAAAATAAAAAATTTAAAACCATTGTATTATATATAATTTATTTGTTTTTCCATAATGCTTATTCTAATTTCTTTGACTGTACCTAAAATACATTCTTTTTTGATCTAAGCTATAGTTAACAAGTAAATGCTATTTTTATCACTTTTACATTTAATCATTATTATACAAAAATATTTCTATAGTAAAAATAAATTCAGACATTGTAGAAGGAAAAAATAAATGTTTTTCTCTGAAAAATTTAGCTCAACTCCCCCCAAATCATGCTGTAAACAATTTCTTATTATTTGGCATCTAGCATACATGATTTCTTAAACTTGGACAATCCACGGTGAGTAAGGCAATCTGTCTTTGCTTAGAAACAGAAAATTAAACATCAAACAAATTCATAAATAAATAATTTCAGCAAATGAAAAAGATATAAAGAAAACAAAGCAATATGAAGGATTAAATGTGAAGCCAAGGGATAAGCATTAAGTAGAATGAGGAGGGTTCTGGAAGGTGACGGGATTATGGGGCGAACAGTGCAGCTGACTGCCGTGTGGAGGTGGGTCTGGCCAGAGGAAGTGGTCGCTGTGGGCGTGGCCTGCAGGGTTCATCTCCTTCCTTCCTGCTGTCCTGTGAGGGGCTCTTCTCCAGCCTACCCTTCCTTCATGCCCTTCCTTCCTTGGGCCCCGCTGGTTATAAACTGAATGTTCTAAATCTCTGAGCCCAAATAAACCTCTCCTTTACATTGTGAGTGCTGGATGTTTTGTCCCAAGGGTAAGAAAGTGACTAAGACAGATATGTTTTAGGAGATGGCATTTGACCAAGACTTGAACGGCAATAGCAGCAAACCACGTCAAGATCTTGGACCAGATTTGTTTCAGGTAAAGGCAAAGCAGCCACAAAGGCTACGGTGGGTGGCTGTCAGGGACAGAAGAGCTCCACATGGCTAGAATGGAGTGAAGGGCCGGTGTGAAGATGAGGCCTCAGTCAAAGGGTCATGCGGGGCTCTATGCGGTAAGCAGTGCAGATTATTATGAGCGGGATGCTAGAGTCGCTAGCATTAGGGTCACATTGTCTGACTGCAGAAAGACCAGTTTAGTTACTACAGGAGGAATCGATAGAATGAAGGGAACATAGTAGAAACAGGGTGATAAAATCCCTGTAGTAAAGTTATTGTAGCTTGGAGCAGAAAGGGAGGGAGAGGGGGAGGGGATGGAGATCTTGTTAAATTATTGAAACAGTTCAGGCAAGAAACACGAAAACCAGGTTTAAGGCAGTAGCAGGTTGGTAGAAGGACAAGTTTGGGATGATGGTCAAGGAATTTACTTGGGTGATTAGGCAGAAGATGATATTATTAAGCACTGTATATAGTGTGAGAAAAACAGCATTTTGGTATCTGGACAGGTGAATTAGCTGACTCCATGCTGGATATATGGAGTTTAGGCTGCCTGGAGGGCAAGCAGATGAAGGTGTATGGCAGATAATTGGACACGTGCTTCTGAAGTTGACAAAAAGGTGGGCTGGAAATACCAATTTCAAATGAACATACATGCATATCACATAAGAACATGGCAGTGGGTCTCAGTTTGAGTACCGTCTTCATTGATGAGTAACAGAAATACTGGTGAGAATTAAATTATAGTACAACCTTTAAGGATACATACAGATGCTTGTATATTCTGTCATCATTTAAATAGTTTCCATTTACTCTGAATTTGAAGCTAGTGGCCTCTTGTGTTCAAAATGCCAGTAAAGTTCTGAACTTCCTGAGAAAATTAATGGAGAACTAATTACACTGTTCTTTGCTCATGAAAAATTGTATGAATAATTTGCTTCAACAGGTGGAGTACTGCATGTAGACTGATTGTTGACATCTTTGATATATCAAAAGATGTAAGGACTTTACCAATCTTCCAAGACGCAAGAAATATGAAATTTTCTAGGTCCACAACAGAACGGAAGCTGGATGAATCATCATGCTTAAAATGACAATATGACCGATTGCACATGGGGAGTAGCACTCAGACGTCCCCCATCTTTGCTGATGTCAGAAGAAGGAAACTATATAAGCTTTAAAATAAGAGTGCTGTCAGCTGGAAGGTCAAGTGGCAGAGTGTTTGCCTAGCAAGCGCAAGACCCTGAGTTCGATCCCCAGCACTGCCTCCCGCTCTCCCCCAAAATCCTCTAGGCACAAATATTCAAAAGTTGATCCTCCACTTGAAGCAATTACATCGGCAAGATCAGTGTCAGTGTAATGCAGCCTAGTGTAATATAAATACAACATCAATTTTAAATAGGGTTGAGTTTGACTTCAAAGTATCTTCATACCTTCCTCTCTGGTACCTTCAAATTACCATGAATTCTCCTAAAAATGGGCACAATGACCAGTGGCTCCCAAGCAGAGACAGGATTAGCAGGGGTCTGCAGAAGCGGCTTACTGCTGTGTATCCCAAGTAGAAGACCAATAGCAGCTACGTTGTACCAGGAGATCTTGAAGAGTTTATTTAGGCAGAACTAGAATTGCAGTTTGGGAATCCAGGCCCCTAATCATGTTTCCTTCTGAGGTCCTTGAGTATCTCTCATTAGTTCTTTCAAAGTCAAGCACTCTGCTTGTCACTGTGCCCCATAATTCCATTCGTTTTCCCATCCTTCTCCAACCCATAACCTTTTTGTTTTTAGTAATTACTTCAAAGGACCGAAGTAGTCAAACGCTTTTTACTGGGAACCCACAAAGTTTATAGCTGCCAAGCCTCAATAAAATTAGTCTTTTTTTGCCCTATAGGCTTAAAGAAGATTTCCCTGAATAGAAAGCTTTCCTCGGCCCTGTGGATGGCAGTCTGGGCTCCTAATTCCAACCGCACCTGACCTGAAGTACGTGTGTACCTGTAGGCCTTCTTACTCTCCGTTTTCATACCCCATCCCATTCTTGGGCCCCTGGAGTCCCCTTCTCCATAGTAAGCAGCCAAAACCATGCTTTCTCTTATTCCTGTAGGATATTAGACCTCCAAAGGGTATAACAAATGTGACTGTTGGTCAACGTGAGTTGAGTCCAGAGAAAGTCCCTACTATGGGGAGGGGAAGGTGAAAGGAACACTCCAGGGATTAGGGAAGAAGATGTAAGCTTTGAGGCATGGAGGAGCTGATACCATGGCAGAGGAAAAGCTGTTTTCAGTGGGACTGGCTTTTATGCTAGAAAGAGGAGCATGCATGGGACTGGGAATATTAATTCTTCAGTTTTAATCCAAATGCCCACAGTCACGGTGGGTGGTGCCCTTTCCACAGAGTCCTTTACACAGCTACTTCCTCCTTCTGTGACTTACTCAACATGGAGACATTCCTCTGAGGGAATTCAATGTGATATTTATTGTTAATTTAAAGGTGGTATATGGGCACACAGAAAGTGCTAGGCTAATAAATAAGTCCTAATAGTATAATTCATAGTCATCCGCCTAGACACCGTAGTGATATTAGGCATCTTAGTAACAACTGCAGTCAGTAGAAATTAGTGGCAAAATGGTAGCAAAACTTTTCGCATATATAACAATTAAGTTTACGACACCCGAATGGTTTACGTGTGTTCTCCCGACTGACGTCCACCATGATCTCATATACGGGAGGAGACTGCGCCTCCAGCTCTACAAATGAGAATGCTCAGTGACTCGGCCAAGCCCACACATGTAGTTCATGACGGGGACGGCTCGAGCGCACGTGGCTTTGAGCTGTGTGTGATACACAGGAAGGTATTTAAAGCAGAAAGTTAAGAGGGCAGCCATATTTTAATTACCATGAGAGTGAGCATCTTACTTTTTTTGTCCTTCTGGCTTTTCTTCCTGAGTCCCTCTGGGTCACTGTCCCCTCCCCGGTTCCTCAGTGCCAGCTCTCTTCTCCCCTTGCCTCCACTCTGCTGACCCAACTTCATTCATTCACGTGGATTAAATACTCCCCCACACACCAAGAACTCAGCAAAGTTTTCTTTGTACACCATTCTTCTGAGTTTCAGATGGGACCACCATTCTTAGGTCACCACGCGCCACCACGTTTGATGGGTGATTGCAGACACCTTCATTCTTGTTTTCTAACCCACCTTCCACCACTTCACTCTTCCCCAGACCGATACTGACGCCGCTAGACAGCCGGAGGTCCAGGTCCTGGGCCAGGAGCCGCACCTGTCGGCCTTTCTCCTCTTCACCTCTGAGATCAAACCAGGAAGGCGGTTCTGTGGTCTCCATCAGCTCGGGCCTCACATCCGTTCGTTTCCCACCAACTCGGCGTTGACCACGCTCTGCGCTGACGTTGATCCCAATTCTTCTCACCTTCCTCTCTCAGATCTAATTTCAAGAGTGCAAGAAAAGAACATTTGCAAAATAGATATAGGGGCAATTTACTCATCCTTGGTTTACAAACTTCGGTGCTTCCTTTTGGCTTTTCAAAGACAAGTTACTGATGTAGTCCACGAAGCCCTCTTCCCAGGCACCTTCTGTTCCCATCTTTCCCGCCTCCATGCACAGCCTCCTCCTCCTCCAGTTACTGCCGTGTCCGTCTCTAGCTCCTGGGAGTCCTTCTGCACTCTGACCCCGCTCCCAACACTGGGGGCTGACTGGCACCATCACTCTCTGGATGTCACCGAGAAAGATCATGGCCCTCTCACTCGGCACTAAGCGCTTCTTTTATACACTTTCGAGCTTCCTATTCTTCCTATTCTTTTCTTTCATGGTACTCATTCATCACAGTTTTAAATTCTTTCATTGCTTGTATAATCTTCTGTTTATTATTTTCTCTAATTCTTAATGGATTATAACATTCATGAGATCAGGGATCAAGTCTGTTTTGATCCCTTCTGAAAAGTTAACTGATATAGATCCCAGGTGTCTATATATTGATGTTATTTATATTTGCACAAATAAATGAGCAAATGTATAGAGTTTATTGCACACTGACCCCCAGAATCTAATCCTTTTTCTAAAACCCACAGCCCGTGTGACCTAGAGCAATTCTTTCCCTTTGAGGGCTATGGTTTCTTTATTTGCACAAAGAAGGGAAAAATCTGTGTTTTTCTGAGTTTTGTTTTATCTCCCCGAACCCAGATCTATTACAGCAGTAAGATTTTGTCCAGCAACCATGATTGCAGCCTTGGAATATACTAAATAGTCCTATAAATGAGGGGAAATGAGTTTATTTGGATCATTACAACATTTAGGCAAAGTCTGCTGCTATTTTTATGTTTAGAAGTAAATTTCAGATTTTATCTCTTGTCTTTGCTTCTTTCTGTTGCAGCAAAATTTAGTTGGGTAAAACCCATAACCACTAACCCTAAACCAACTCGATTTGTGTTTGTATGTGTATTGATTTCACCTACGCTCCTGTTTTGAAGGACACCTTGGCCCAATGGATACATTTCGTTGTGATATTTAAATGTATCATCTCTCTAGTCTACATTCTCCATTCTTTGTATATAAAATCAGAGGTTCTTGAGTTTACTGAGATCATAAAAACTATAAAATAATCCAAAGAGCTATTTTATAGCCCATTAGTGGTCCCAGCAAGGAGGAATCTGTCATGGTTTTTACTTTCTTAGAGTCTGTGTAGAGGAAAATATAATAAAATGGACACCTTAGACGTTATAAGTGTATATTCAAATAACTGAACACCACTCAGATGATAAAACATTTTTCCAAATTACCATTGTTTATCTTTCAATGCTTTTCCATTCCCACATGTATGTGGGATCTTCTGTCTTACCTAAATCTTGCTTTCCTTCTGTTACAAATCACAGATGTAGGGCTAATAGTTTTATAAACTAGTCTTTACTTCTTACTCTAAATTTGGTTCCACATTTACAGGACTTTTTTGGATCCTCACATGAACTGAAATATTTATGATTGCTGCTAACCTCAGAAATAAATAGGGCTTTCCCCTTAAAACACTGGGAGATATTTTTCTCATTAGGTTCTGGAAACTTATTGGCTCTACTACCAAGAAACTTGGGATCATTTATCCTAAAATTATCTGGTAGTTGAGACACTAGACGTGGAGAGGCCAGCCCTCCCACAGAAAGGGACATCAGCAGCAATTGGCAGACCTCTGGCTCTGCCACTGTACCGTGTGGGCTCAGTGACATGTTTGCCTCTGTCCCTCATGCCTAGGACCCAGGTGGGGGTGGGTGTATCTTAATCAGCACTGGAATTTCTAGAATAAGATATTCCCAGTGAGTCTTCATGGACTGTATATGACTTCCGTCCTTTTGGTTTTGCTTCATTTCCTGTGAAAAGTTTTTTGCGTAGGTGAAAGCTCGTGCATTTGAAGCCCAGGTGAATAAGTCCAAATGTCCATCCCTCCACTGTGGACTCCACAGAGTGAACATGGTAGGGTAGAGCTCAGCGGGATACTGTAAGACTGAACAGAGTGATGAGGCCTTGTGTGAAAGCCTGGAATGTAGTAAATGTTTACTGAAGTGTTGCTATTGCTATACTTGTTGTTATACACGGACCCTAATATACCATTTTGTGAACAAAATCATGATTTGATAATATGTAAGTATTGAGGAGAAAGGATGGGTGTTTTGGCAACCATGGTGGGTATTGCCTCCTTATTATTATAAGAAAGAGACAACAGCATCTACGAAGGTGCTTAAGTTATTATATGTCAATATAAAATGTTATATATTAATATATGTTAACATGTTGCACATTAATAATGCCATATGTTAGTAGTAAGCGCTTTCATAAATGCTACACCACCTCTCTCATCTGACTACTTACTGAACATAGATTGAATGATGTAATGAGTGGACTCGGACAGCTAGCAAAGTAGCAGGGCCCAGAATTAACTGGGCTGTCTTCAAGTCTCACTCCAGGCCGGTAACTCAGACTAAGAGTTCTTTTCTCGTAATTTAAGGAAACAGTCAGGACCTTTCCACAGCTTTGATGACAGCACTTCGCAGCTGGTACCTAATACACGTTCACTGGAAAATGACATCCTATTTTCATGTCGTGCTTATCATAAGCCAGGAGTTTAGTTACAAATGACAAATGTCCTTTCCAAACATATCTGCAAGTGGGCAGAGGAGAAGAGTCATGGCGGAACACCTTCCCTGTACCTCAGGCCATGTAGTCCAGGGCGGTGGGCTCCCAGCTGCTGCACAGTAACACTGTTAGCTCTTTACCCGGTAGGCTGAGGACTTAGCTACAGTCACCAGATGGGAAATCTAAGACCCGCAGGCAACTCAGAGTTGACCACAGGCTTCGTCTGTGCGACACAGAAGATGACCGAGGTGTTCACTGAGAACCAAAACAAATCGTTAAGACGAAGAAGTTTAGCGAGAGTGACAAGTAGGTCAGTGTTGTAAATCAACGTGGGGTTCTCAGAGTTGTGGAGGAGAATAAGTGCAGCGGTACCTTGGCTTGCGAACTTGATGCTCTCCACGGTTCTGGCCACAAACCGAGTCAGAGGAGAACTGAATCACATTCGATGGTTAGGTTCGATGTTGACCTTCTGGGGAAATTTGATTCGCTTCTCGTCCAGTTCTGTTTGCGACCAGAATCATGCAGATAATTGGGTTCGTGAACCGAGACACCGCTGTGGTTGGTTCGCTGTGTGAAATTGACTGTCACGCCAGAGAACAGGGACTTAGGTCCAAATTAGGCTGCCACATTTGTTGTTGAAACAACAGAGGAAGGTACTTGCAATATCTAGATTCTACGCGAGTGTACATGCACACACACATGCATATAGTATATATTTTTTCTGGGTAAACAGACATTAACAAAGGAAACAGGTGACAGAACTCTATTATTTATTTTGCAGAGTAAATGGTTTTTCTGACAGATACTAAATTGATAAGCGCTAAGTGGCAATATGTTATAAAAGCTCTCAGTGGGGACTCTGGAGCCAAACTGTCTGTGAGAATTCGAGGGCCATTTCCAACCTTGGTCCAGCAGCTGACACATACTGGGCTTCAGTTTCCTCGACCACAAAACGGAGCTAATAATAGGACCTACCTGATGGCTGACTGGGACGATTCGATGAAATGATTTATCTTTATGAATTGTTTAAACGATGTCTGGCACATCATGAGATCTCAGTAAATCCTGACTGTGAGTGTAATGGAAATACAAGCATAACGCTTTGGATGTACAACAGAAGAAAAAGGTATTTATTCCGGAGAACAGTGAGGAAGGCTTAACTCTTCCTCAGCGCCTGTGCCTTGGCTGTCTGCTTGCTCATATTGTCCATCAGAGGCCCCTTGATAGCACCCTCTTCTTCATGCCCTCTGATTCCTCTGCTCCCGTCCCCTTCCCCCCACTTTTTTGGATTAGAGTGAATCACGCTACCTACTCTCTGCTTAATTTCCAGAGTACGCACATGTCCATTACGTACCAGCCATTCAAAATGAAAGCAGATGTATACAATGTACCAACACATGTTCTTGGTAAAAAAACAACAACAACAAAAAAGCAAAATGAAAGCAGGCACCTAGACATGGTAGTGAAATCCTGTTATTCCATCACTCTGGGAGGCTGAGGCAGGAGTACTGCAAATTCAAGCTCAACCCAGGCAATTTAGGAGAACTTGTCTCAAAATTAAAAAAAAAATTAAAATGAGGGGCTGGGGATGTAGATCAATGGGAAGTCCCTGGGTTCAATCCCCCTAAACACAAAGAGGGAAAGGAAGGGAAGAGAAGGGAAGAGAAGGGAATAAAAGGAAAGGGAAGGGAAGAGAAAGAAAGGAAGAAAGAAAAGAAAAGGAGAGAGTGAGAGAGAATGTGGCATTTGTTGTCCTGTGATCGCTGGAGCCCGGAAGAGCAGCGGGGAGGAGGGTGGAGGGAGGCTGGTTTTTGTGCCCCACCTATTATACATTCCAGGACTATAAACACTATAAAAGAGAAAGGAGAAGCTCCCAGATTTCAAACACAAAATAAGAAAAAAGCACAGAAACTTTAGTTACCTGATGTGATCAGAACGTATGACATGTATTAAAATGTCACACTGTATCACAAAAATACACACAATTATTATGTGTGCATCATAATGGTAAAAAAAAAGTTTAAGGAGTTGGAAATGTTAATTACCAGAATTGAACCTCTACACATTGTATGCATGCATCAGATTGTCATACTGCATCCCATCAACTGCTACAATTAAAATAATAATGAATAAAAAGAATGTGTGTATTTATTGACATAGATATGACCATTACGTAAACTACAAAAATTATTTTTAAAACATTTTTATGATCTCGTATTAGCAAAAAGGATGTGAATATTAGGAAGAAGTATAGAGGGCATAAAAAGATGTAAACATGTACATAAGATTATCTCTAAGATTATGTCAATTACATCCAATATTCTAGGATTCTAGATGATTTTTATTTCTCTCTCTGTTTCTCTCTCTCTGATGTGTACGTTTTCTGAAGTAAATTCATTGTGCTGTATCATTGCGACATGTTATTGTTATTGTGAAAAAAAAGAGATTGCCCAACCACCAAATGGAATTCTTTTTTAAGAAACAAACGCACCCCTGTCATTTCCAATGGCATCAGCTAAGTACTTGGAAATGGTCATTTTTTTTTTTAAGGTCTTCCGCTGTGTAATTAGAAAAACAGCTGCTGAGCCATGCACAGGAATAATTCTAGGTTCCAGATTATGTTTTCCTGTTTTTCCTTCTCTTCTTAACTTTCCAGAGTCTAGAGAAAACAAAGCACGGTGAATTATTAGCCCATGGAAAATCTGTCAGGGGGGAAAAGACCGTTTTTTAAACTTTCACTTGCTTCATAAGTAATTTATTTTGTCCTGCAATCAAAATGCTGAAAATACCCATGATTTACCGAGTAGCATTCCAGATTTATTTCTAGGGATTGCCAGACACATTGCGCAGATGTGCTGTTGGTGAGGCTGGGTCATTCATCATGCAGGTGTCAGGTTTTCCTTCTCAATTCACTGAGGAGCGAAGAGCGAACCTGCTGCCCTGATTTGAGCAAATAGGATATGGAGACAACAAAAGCAGCCTGGCTCAACGCAGTCGCGTTGGAAGCTGCCCGTAGCTGACACGGACCACGATGCATATCATCTGGGGTGGATTTTGTTCAGATGGTTTTCCTGGATGAAAAGGCATATTGCTAAATTAAATATAGACTAGCCTTCTGAAGATACTCATTTTATTTGCGTTTCATAATTCATGCAAAGTGTGACTAGCTGATAAACAATGATACTGATCTTGAGATACTGACTTTACAGTTCTGTGAAGTATTGATCATATAGGAATTGTGTTTTTCCATCAGGGCCCATCCACGTTTCTTCGTTGAAAGACAACTTTCTGTGCCCTATTAGGAATCTTCCTTTGGATAATGATGTTGATTCTGTTGCTCTTCCTAGTAATAATGAAAACACACCAGAATAAAAATCACTGTATTTATTACTTAAGGACTTTATGAGAAAAACGTCTGCTATTAGTCCCACTTCAAAGGTAAGGGAACTTCTCTTTGAAAAGTGAGCCGGGAGTCATTTGGTAGATTTGGAGTTTTAACTCTACTTGTCAGATTCTGACTTAGCGACTACATTACACTCTTGTCTTTGACAATCCATCTTGGAGTGGAGAGAAACATTTCTTGAAAGCAAAGGTAGAATATGAATGTGAAACACCATTTTGTCCCACCCAGGACATTCCTCTAGGATCTGCTATTCCTGTACATTTTTTGAGGTGTTCTATAAATCCTAAGAGATATGCCCAGCTCAAAGTAGAGGAAGATGATATAAAAGATGATAGCTTCATTTAAGATAAACACCAGCAGAAGGTAAATGAGAAGGACGTCAGCTACCAAAACTTCTGCGAACAAGGTAGTAATAGACTGAGTAGCTTGTGGCCTGTGGACTTTCTGAAGCTGATTTCCGCACCCTTATACCTGGTAGATTTGACCTCCACTTTATATTAGGAGACATCAACTAGAAATAAATAAACAAAACAATAAAATTGTTGAGTGGATGAATCAATGAACGAGTGAATGAACAGCACCCTCCTTCAGTAAATATTTTTCCGCACATACTTAAATATTTACAAAAATATATTACTATTTAACTTTTTAAAAAGATTTGTGTGCAAACTAAGATTACCTTATGGATTATACCAGTGTATTCATCCAGTATTGTTGGAAGCACTGGGTAATTTGATGTGTCAAATGCTATTTATTGTTCTACAGTTTAAACATTCAAAACGCACATGGTTTGTTCAGTAAAACATAACTGAATTGTCAGTCTTTATTCTGGATATATGTAATATATTTTTTCAGTCTTCAGCAAGAATTCTTTATTTGGGGTCCTACAGGGACTTTAGATGCCGGAGGATCCCCAAATGTTTATGCAGAATTTTGCAAAATAAGTCAATATATTTTTGCCTGCAGTTCTCTTTCAAATGCCTATTATCAATGCTAGTTTCAGTACTGTGGTTTATACCGCATTTTCCTTACCTCAAGCTGCAGCTTTTCTTTCTGTAATAAGCAAGAGAAAATGTCTTTTACGTTTTCTCCTTGTTTTTAATATGAGAATTATGTTGTACTGTTTTTTCTCTACCCCTTCTCTCTTGTATTTCTACTCTCATCCTTTAGCAAAATCACAGTGATTTTATATCCATAAAAGGTAACTACAGAAAATGAGACAGATATTCATACATACGTTGTGGGGCATCATAACTGCTAAAATATGATGTCAGAATGCGTTGTTGACTTTAACATTTTATGAAATAAATTAATAATTTCCCTTTTTTTGGTCAAAGCACTTTTCGTGTCATGTGGAGCATAGATGTTAGAATGACCACTTATTCATACCCTACATGAGTAGGAAATGCAACTTGCTTCTAACAGATAGAATACAGCAAAAATGTTTTGCGATCTCAGTCTCGTGGCTATTACTGCATACGTGAGTGTACACACAAAAGATTCATGCATACGTACAAATAAATGTGTACCTCGTTAGCACACATGGGGGAAGCTCTTGGTCCCTTTTCCCCTTGGGCTTGGAGAAGTATTCCGCTGTGTCTACTGTGTCCAGAGAGAGGGTGAGAGACCGTCAAGCCACAACCATGAAAAACAAATTCTGCTCACCACCGGAGGGAGCTTGGAGGTAGATCCGAGCTGCGTGGAGATTTCTGACTCAGGCAGTCATGAGATAATGAATATTTATTCTTGAAAATAAACAAGTCTGTGGCGATTTGTTACACAGCATTAGAAAACTAATTCAGACTTTGCACATCAGTGAGCATTTTATGCGACATTTATGTGTGCAAAGGCAGGGCATACGATTCTAATGGAGGGCATGCGAGGACGAAGACAGACTATTAACCAGAGTAGTTTTCTAAGTCATTTGACTCGAAATTACAAGAAGTTTCTTGAATCAGGGGAAAGAGAGTTGATTCTTTTAAACACGAAATGAGACAATTTTTATAACTTGATTTATGAATAAAATTACACATCTGCATTTCATTTTACAGAGACAGTCTCAAAGACATTTAAATCTCTCGCAAAAGTGTTTTCAAATTTATACTATGCAGGGCTGGGGATTTAGCTCAGTGATTAGAGTGCCTGCCTGACAAGCACAAGGCCCTGAGTTCGATCCCCAGCACCACAAAAAAAAAAAAAAAGAAGCCAAATTTATACTATGCAGAAAAGTCTACTATTTGTGAGTTTTAAATGGGAAAAACAGGGACATGTCTATGTAGTTTTAGAAGACTTAATTGAATTAAGTTATTTCTATATGAAATTGTATAGAAAATGAGTACTTCAAGCTATCCTAGAATCATGAAGTGAAAACATTTCTGTAAGTTCAAAATAGTTCGTAGCAGTGGGAGAACTCAGAACTTAAACCTTCAATGAAGTTCTCCTTTTGAGAATTCCCCCTGCCAACCTTTACTGATACGACGACCTGCCTTTCCCCCAGGGAACACACACTGGGGCACCTCAGGGACAATAATGGGGTTTTCTTTTGTTTATTATCTGGATCCCAGAACTTACACTTTAATCTGCCACTTACTCTCCTCAGTGTCCTCAACATCTATTTTTCTATTGGTTTTCCCCCTTTACCATAGACTCCTGATGCTCCACAATCTTTTGTCTTCTAAAAATCTTTTTCCAGCTCTAGCTCTTAGCCTATCTACAACCATTTCCAGTTGAGCTCTTCCGTGTTTCTTAGCCCTTCCATGTTTCACTCTGTTGAGAGTGACTGCTCTGATACACACGCCTTACCACGCTCTTGCGCTGTTTAAGGATTTCGGCGAATCCCGTCAACTTCACGCTGAGAACAATCCTTGTACGTGGTATGTAGAATCCTGTCTCCTGTCTCCTCTTCAACCTTTCTCTGTCATTCTCCTACGCAGGTTCCAGGTCTCTCTTGGCCTCTCTCTCTCTCTCTCTCTCTCTCTCTCTCTCTCTCTCTCTCTCTCCTCTCCACCATCCTTTCTCTCTTGAATATCAGGCAGTGCACCTCTTGAGACTTACAGCTGAGCCTGGCCATAAATGCTTATTAAAAGAATAAATGACTCAAATTCTGAATCTAACATTGGTTTGCCAACCAAATGTTGAGGCGGCTGGTGTAGTGAGTAAGTCCGAGTTGGATCATGATGACCCACAGATACTATGGACTGCGGTTTTAACTATCCCCTGGAATGTTACCTGTTGAAGACTCACTTTCCCACATAGCGGTGCGTTGAAGTGATTGGACGATGAGGGCTTGGATCATGAATGGACTGGATTAATCCACTTACGGATTCATAGTTTAATGAGCTATGGGGAGGTGGTAGAAACTAGTGGGTGGGGCTTCCTGGACGGAAGTAGGTCATGGGGGCGTGGCCTAGAAGGGCACATTTTGTCTACGGATGCTTCCTCTCTGTCTCACGCTCTATTCCTGGCAGTTTGCCCTCCATGTCCTCTCTGTCATGGTGTTCCTTCCCCTCACTGCAGGTCCAGAGCTATGGGGCAAAGAGACTGTGGACCAAAACCCCTGAAACTGGGTCAAAATAAATCTTTGCTCCTTTTAACTTGTTTGTCTTAGGTCTCGTGTCACAGTGACAAAAGCTAGCACACATGTGGAATTTATTTGCAAAGGGAACACTGCAGGACTTTTAGAAAACAGCAAGCGTACTCTACAGAGCCAGTGTGCTGAAACTTGTATCTTTGGCTCGTCTTTCTAGCACCCCTCTTGCTCACCAGGGTGAAACATCTATCTTCCGAGCTGCTTCTCCCCCGCCCCATGACAGAGCCCTCCCTCTCCCTCGCAGGTCACTGAGGGTCTGACACGAGTGCTCCTTCTCCATATATTAATGTTTTCCTTAGGGCCCAAGTAACTTCTTTCTTAATTAGAGAGGACATGAATAAATGTTCTTCACACTCAGAGAAAGAGGCTGTCTTAGATCATAGCGGAATAACCCAGGAGGCAGAGCAGGCGTGCCTGGAAGGCTAAATACCTGGGAAACTCGGTGCATATGTGAATTCCACAGGCAGCCAAAACAGACGCTCAGGAGGCAGCTGGTTTTCATTAAATATATACTGCAATCTCTGGAGTTTATTTCTCTTTTTTCCCCTACAGGACCGAAATCTTCTCTGTTGGCCTTGAACATACAAGATTTCTTAGCCTGGAAGAAGTAGACTTTGTCCACAGACGCTGCAATCAGTAAACAGTTCTATGAGTACCAGAAGCACTTGTGCTTACATTGGGAGTTTAAGTATGAGTATCTGTATAAACCAGGCGACATGCAGTAACTGCTCAGTGTCCATTAGCTATTTCGATTATTATTAAAAGTCAATGAATATGGTACAGAAGCCAGGGAAGTTTAGCTTATTTATTTAAGATAAACAGCTGGTTAAAAAACATTAAAAATGAGGTTTGGATTCAAACATTCTTAATACCAAATCCTTTGCACATTCTACTTCACCGTGCTGTTTTAAACAGAAACTTCCCATTGCATATTCGAACCATACAACTCCACGGTTCCTTGCTTTAGGAACCCCATGTTTGTGTCCATTGTAGTTGTTTCCCTGCCCCATAAGAAGAGAGGCCGGAAGGGTCACATGGTAAGAACAGACCCCAAACCCACCTGCTATATTGGTTCTTCTGAAGACTGGGGCCAGGTAGGTTGGGGAAGGAGCCAGAGCGCACCCACATACTGGTACTAATACAAATATTTCGTAGTTTGTCACAAACACCAAATCATCAGAATGGCTACTGTTCCCAGCTCCAGATCCGGATCGTACAGGTCTCTCATCAGAAAAATTTGAGTTTTTAGTGGCTAAATTTTGGAGAAGTCTGTGGGTGGCCTAGGGCAGAGGCTGATAGAACCCCAGGAGTATTTCCACATTTTCCTTATGGTAGCACACCTCCCGGTCAAGGCTGGACGCTTGTGCTTTTCAACCTCATTACTGGTTTGGCTTCCAATTCTGAATCATCTTTGAAGTTTTTATACGGTGGTGAGTTTTAAGGTGAGTAATACTAAGATTCTTTGGAATCGAGGATGTCTTCAAGTCCATAGACAAGTCGGCCCCCAGTACCTAACTTGGTGTCCTGACTGTGGGACAGGACAGCATAAAATGATTTCGCAGGTGCCATCTGTATTTGGAACTGGGACTTGTATGAGTGGGAGCAACAGATGCAGAGAGAAACTCAGAACTACTTCTCCTCACATTTGCCTCTCTAACCAAGACAAAAAGCAGTAATAGTGTTCCCTTCCCATCCTGTTTGAGCAGACTCTGATGAAGAGCCTATTTGAGTTCCATCAAACACAGACACTGACTCAGAATTTCCAAGAGCATCTTATACACAATGAAATGGTTAGTTCTCTGGCTTGCTGGGTTTGATCCAGGATTATTTACTAATGCAAATAGTGCTCAATCCTGTGTCTCAGGCTATTCCTTAACGAAATGTATTTGTTCAAAGTAGATAAAATACTATTTTATTTCTCCCACATCACAAAAAGCAACCAACACATTTGTGAAATATACTGGCTTGTCCATACATCCCAACATGTTTGATGGAACTGAATTCTCTGTGTCTCTTGTTGTCTCCACTACAGAGATGGAAGGAAATTGAGGGGCTGAGCTGGGATCAGAAAGGCACACTTAAGCAGATAGATCAGAAAATCTCTGCACTGGTGCAGTCTTGGTTGCATATTTGATTATTCTTTCCTGCTATGCTCAGCAACATCAAGAAATCAAATAATAACAAATACTGGAGAGGCTGCGGTGGTGGTGGGGGGAACCTTCTACAGTGTTGCGGGGATGTAAGCTGGGCCAATCAGTATGGAAATCGGTATGGAGATTCTTCAAAAGGATACAAGTAGAATTTCTGTTTGACCCAGATATTCCACTTCTAGTTATCTTTCCCAAAGGGTTAAAGACATCATACGATGGTGATCCATGGACGTCCATGTTTATAGCAGCACAATTCATAGTAGCTAATTCTTGGAAGCTGCCTATATGTCCATCAGCAGATGAAGGGGTGCAGAAATTATGTTCCATTTTTCTTTATCCTATTTCCAAACTTCACCACAGGTTTCCAAGAAATGAAAGTGACTGATCACATGTTGTGACATTATAAACAACAGTGACATAGTCCACACATTCCTCGATAAATAAATATAAGTTCAAGAGCCCAGAGAACTGTGTGGAGACTTTATAAACAACAGCCTTTCTTATGTTTTCACTTCTGTTAATTTTGAGTGTTTCTTAAAGCATGTCATTACTCAACAATTCACATTTCGTTCTGCTTCTCTTTTCACTTAGTTTAAGTTAAATTTGTACTTTCTGCAGCAGTTGTGTGTCATGCTGACCAGAATAAACTTTCATGTGTTTATTGTATGTTTATTTAGCCTGTTTCCCAGTTTCCTGTGGCAGAGTCCTTGTAAGCAAAATCATAAGTTTGGTATGAGTTTTAAATAAGAGTCCATATAAAACCCTGGGGAAACTGGCTGGCCTCCGTTTGTTTTTGATATATTGTATTTT
Organism: Hystrix cristata; assembly: GCA_004026905.1. NCBI lineage: Eukaryota > Metazoa > Chordata > Mammalia > Rodentia > Hystricidae > Hystrix > Hystrix cristata. Next base: position 34,943 of record PVJO010012283.1, read on the forward strand.
TAAAAAAGTAGATCCCATTTCGGGTTTATTGGAATAAGGGACACACTCTCAGGCAGGGACCTCTGAAACTACCTTGGAGCACATACCCAAGGGCTTCTCTGATTCCGGAAGTCACCCTGGAAAGCCACCTGTGGTTGTGTAATTGCACACTTCCCAGATCTGGAAGAGGGCGTATGTGTGTGTGTGTGTGTGCATGCTCCATTCACACCATACTTGAGGCTTAAAGCAACTTCTGCTCAGCAGCCATGCTGGTCAGCCCTGGCAGCCCTCCGGCTCCTGCCTCATCGGTGGGCACGGTGGGTGACGCCATCAAGAGCCGCCACATTCCAGTGCTCGTCTGTCCTCCGTTGTGCTGTCTCCACTTGCAGGTCCATTGCTTCTTGTCTGGTTTTTATGACTCTGGGTTTGGGATTCACGTTTGTTTGGATGACGCACTTGCTCTGCACTAGAAGCTTTAAAATGTCCTCGTGGGCACACCCTGGAGTTCTTCGCTGCCACATCCTGGAGCCGTACCTTATCATTTGCTCCTCACAGTCAGGTCAGGCTCCAAGTTCCTGGATAGTCTTTTTACCTAGAAATGAAATCCACATACTTGACCTTCCATCTTTCCTATGTCCCTGGAGAGTTACACTCCTTGGAACTCACAGCTCTTAAGTATCTCAGTGGAGGAGGGGACCTTCAGTCCCATTTGGTTCTTATTAATTCAAGGTTTCTCCAAGTATAACTCACAATTGCTATACACTCACTCGGGAGTAACCCTCAGGAATTAGAGTATCAAGCTCCTCAGCGATTCTTTTCTGCTTTAAAGTATGACTCTATTTTAAAGCTTGTTGTATCATTGGCTTGTAGTTTCTCCCTATTTGTACCATTGCATCTCTTGTCAAAGCTCCAGCACCCTCTTACGTCTGTTCCCCACCACCTCATCTATTAGCCCCAGCAGTGTCCACAGCTTTCGTCTTCTGTCACCTTGAATGAGCTTCGCACGCTCCTGTTGAGGCCCAACCATGCCATGTGTGGACTGGGTGCCGTTTATTCTAACGTGCTAAAGGACCCACGACTTGCAATTATTCTCCCTCTCGTAGCATCACTCCCTCTTTCTCTGTTGGTACGCCCACGTCCAAATATAAAGCACACTAAAAGCACCAATCACTGAAACAAAAACCTTCCCAAACCCCCACTGCACACACCCACACTTAGCTTTGGCCCCTCGCATTCCGTGACTTCAGCAGAACTTCAGAGTTGCTCCTGGTCACCGCTGCCACATCTCGGCTCTCATTTTCTGTCTTGCCTGTCTCACGACAACTACTCGAATTCCTCTTGTCATTGTCAACAAAGACTCCGTGTGGTGGATGCATTAGCTAGTATTTGGTTTCCATCTTACTGGTTTTCGGGACATCTCTGAAGCAGTTGAGAGCTCTTCTTTCTTGAAGTATTTCTCTCATTTGGCTGCTGGGATATCACAGCGTCTCGGCTTCTCTCCACCCTCAAGCCTCTCTCCTCTCCCTCTGTTTTGCTGGCCCTTCTCCTAGTTCCGACAGTTATATACTCTGGATTCTTATTGGGGTGATATGGTTTAGCCCTATGATTTTAAAGAACATCCTGTCCCGGTAACTCCTACATTCCTGTCTCTGGCTCCCATTTCTCTCTTGAGTCCCTGAAGGCCACGTCTAACTACCTTCCCAGCATTTCCACTGAGATGGCCAACAGGTGCCATGAATTTAAGACTTCCCCGAAGGAATGGCTACCAAGTATGGAAATGTCCACCAAAATGCCTGCCGCATGAAGATGTTGTATTTCTCTGTAAAAATGTGCAAATTTACTTTAGAAAGAAAAAGCAGAGTAGGATAAAGTAATAAAAAAAAAAGACTTCTTGATTTCTACCTCCTACAGTCTCTTTGTCTAATCATTTCCTTCTCATAGATGGCACTACCAACAGCACAGATTGGAAAGTCAAGAGTTGTCTTTATTGCCAGATTTCCTTCCTACGTCACTGCACCTTTATTAGTAGTCCTGTAGTTCTATAGTTAGATGGGGAATCTTTGTGCTCTCCCCCACCTCTACCACAACTCCCTCTATTTGAGATGTCAATCTGTCCTTTCCCAGACTAGACAATGATCTCCCAATCAGGAGTGTCTCTTGTAGAGTAGCTAAAGTGATATTTTTGTAAAGTAAATATAAGCACTCTCCTCCTCTACTCTAATCCTCCAACGGGTTCCTGTCATACTTAGGATACAATATGAAGTCCTTACTCTACTGCAGATGTCCTGGAATATTAAGTTCCTCTTACCCCGGAACCCCAACCGTCGCGTTTTCCAATTCCTTTCACATTTCACACAAACTTTGTTGTTTCAGAAATGTGTTAAATTCATTTCTGCCTCACCCTTTACGTTGGCTACTTCCTATTTCACTGACTTCTTCCCTCGAGGATCTCTGTAGCTCCCCCACAATTTTACAACATTTCTCTCACATATCATCTCCCAAGAAAGATCTTTTCTGTACCTTAGCTAATAAACTACATCCCTTCACCCACTCTGCTTAATTCCATAGTGTGTTTAGTTTTTTCTATCTCATTTATCTCAACTTTGTACTATATTATATATTCCTGTTTATAGATTTTCATTGTGTGCTATCCACTAATTTATACATTTCATGATAGTCGATGAAAGCTTAGGATGAGATCTTCAAACATGTGGTAATCTGGGAAATAAAAATTAATACAATAACATTAAATCTATAAAGTTAACAAAAATATAAAATTGATTTATGTAAAGTGTTTTTGAGATGGTCAGGAATACCTATGCACTGCTAACAAATACTTATTCAGTGTTTTGGGGGTAGTTATATGACAGGATTTAGTGACACAAGTTATGGTGTCTTTTACAAAGAAATAATCCTATTCATACATATGTGCTAGAGAAATTATCCAAGTCCACATGGGGCAGGTCTGAGGGAGCTGTTAGGTCAGTGTTGAGAGAGGCAGGGGTCAGGCAGGCTTTGGACGCCCCCCCCCCCGGATGAGGTGAGCTGGCAATGAGATCCTATGCCTAAGCAGGAAGTACACATTGATAGCAACAATCTAGACAGAGTTGAGGGAAAAAAGTGCTGGATTTTAAGAAAGTCATATCAGGGCAGAATTGTAGAAAAGGGAAAGGGAAAAAAATGGAAAAATATAAATAAACCTGCTGTAAATAGGAAAGGGGGGAGCAGAAGGGAGGGATGGGCAAGAGCGGGGAAAACCAAGATATATCATATACAGGACAAAATAACTATGATGAATGTGACCATTATGTATACAACGTACCAATACATGCTTTTGGTAAAAAATTAAAAAAAAAAGAAAATTAAAAAAATTAAAAACAAACACACAAGCAAAATTTCCTTCAAGGATGTGTACTTTTCTAGGAACACAATGAACATGTCAGGCTGAATTCACCCTGAAGGCAGGGGTGGTATGGAAATGGCAGTGAGGTGGGGGTGGGAGAGAGGAGAATAATAACCTGACTGAGGTAGGAAAGAGTCCTTTCTGGAGAAACCAGTTATAAGTACTATGTAGTGAAGAACATGGGGCACTCAGAAGATTTTAAGTGTTTCTTGGACTTTCCTGTCTGAGAAATAAAATTGTCTGAGAAAGCTGCTAGGACGTTTTGCCCAGAATTATTTAGTTATAAAGCTGCTCTACTTTTATTCTTTGCCATGAGAATTTCTTCTAGAGACCTAATGTTTCTCTAATGGCAAAATATATTTTTTTCTTCTAAAACATGTGGAACATCCATTATTATTTACAGAAGTTGAGGATGTATTGAGAGAAAGCAATAAATATCTTGAGAAATACTGACAAAGCCTGTCTTCACTTACTGTATTTCATTTCTTTCTAATGTACTTTTAAAGACGCATATTTATTTATGTAGCCCAATAAAGTGGGCCTACTGTGAAAGCAGATTTTAAAAGGCCTCACCCCACAACAATGATAATTATGTGGGTTAAAGCATACGCTTTGTTCCATATAGTTGTGCCATTCAAAGCAATATGATATATATGATCTAACACGCCATTTTTATTGTCAATTAAAACCAAAACCAAACTGGCCAATACAAAGTACCTAGTAATATTGGAGGTTATTTGTCAGACACCAATAAAGACGCATATCCCGTGATGGAAACTATGGGGAAACTTTCAAGACAACCTTGTACAGTGGAAAGAAATCCGGACTAAAATCATTCTGGCCTTGGCATCTCCAGTGCTGTTTCTTTCTAATAACTGGAAAGTCACAAAATGTCCCTGAACTTAGCTCACTCATCTGTAAAATGTCAGATACACTGTCACTTGCAAGGTTACCGTGAGGTACCAAAGGCAGAACAAATGCTAAAGAGTCCAGCTGATTTTAGCTGTTACCTGTTAAGGGATTGAGTGAAGGAAATTAGCATTTGCCCTGATGGTTCACCCTTCCCTAAAACTATGTCACCTCACCCATTTGAAGGTGGAAAACAAGAAAATAAAAGGTGAGAATGGAATAAGAGAATTTTGAAAGTAAACAAAAGCAAAAACAATTTTGAAGAACACTGTGTCAGGTCAGAAATAGAGAAGGAAATTTACACCAGCCCAAGAAGAATTTAGCAGCGATCTCCTTCTGTCTGTTCCTTCTTCCTTCCTTCCTTTCAACCCTCAAGTCTGGCCAGCCCACAGCCCTGAAGTCGAAGCCTCCTTCTGGCCCCTGGAGGTCTTCAGCCAGGACAGAGTTGAGCATCTCTCATCTCAAGAGGTGGATATTATACTTTGCAAAGGTTTTATAAATAGTATGCCGACTATAATTTTTCGTCTATATTGGGACACTTTTAAGAGTTACAGCAAATGTACGTACTAGGGCTATTCCTGGCAACTGGGACACGTAGTCACCCCGGGTAAAACTCGTATTTGTGTTTCCATGATTCATTGGCACACTATCAAAATTGTTTTGTTTTTTTCTAATTCTACTTTCACTGGAATAGAGTCAGGAGAGAACTATAGTGTTCTTTGACTGTTGCCCTGTCAGGCTAGTTTACAGCGTGACCAGAGTACAACTCCAGTGGCTGTGAGTCCGACCCTCTCGGCTGCCCGGGACTTTCACCCGTCTGTGGTAAATGTAATGAATGTGGGGAACGTGGGCTTGTATCCGTTTTCACTGCCACATTACGGCACTAATGTCTTCGCCACACTCAGACTTTCTGAGTCACGGCGTCTCTGGTTGCTCTAGGCAGTGAAGGCAGACCTGCGCCACGCGTGCTGCAGCGGCCTCTTGGCTTCATGGCGGGCTCTAAAAGGTTTGCCATCAGCATTATAACGGCTCTGACGTCCCTAACGTGCCAGCTTTATGCAGCCCCTCGTGTATCTTCACACCTTCTGGTCGTTGTTGCTTACGAGCTTGTTTTGTCTTCCCTTGTCCTCCACAGGCTCTAAGACATTGCCAGAAAAGTGTCAATACAAATTCTACAAAATCACTTATTTTTAACAACTGCTGGGTCCAAGACTCTGGCACAAGTTCGGGAGAAAAGCACAGATAAGTGAATACTAGAAAGTGCTCAACTACGATCATGATGAAGCTGGTTTCTCTGTTCTGTAACCAGGTGTCCATCTTTTTGACACTTTAGGAGTCTTATCTCTCTCCAAGGTCATTTCAAATTAGAAAAGAAAGTGGGTGGGACTTGAGCTTGAATATTAAGGAAGGAAGAGAGTCTCTGGGGAAGAAAACGTTTTATTAAACATGGTAGCAGGAATGAGTCTGTCACTTGGTTATCTAGGTTGAAGGACGAATTTTGAGAAGTAACTAAAACCAGAGTTGCCTCAGCTCAGAGGGACCCAGTTCATGAGGCCCCTGGAGTCAATGTAGCAGAGGCAGGAAGCTGGTGTAGACTTGGGAGAACTGACAGCCATAGACCGTCTTCTTTACAGGGTGTGTAAAAATGTCAACAGAGGAAACAGCTAGGAGTGAATACATTAATAAAACTCATGTGTGAGATGATGCAAATTCAGACTCTAGTGGTAGGGGAGTGGGAGGGAGAATGAAAGAGATTTCAAAGAGGTAATCGACATGTCTTGTGGATGGAGAGATAGGAAAACCTATGTGCATACTACAGAACTCCAAGTTTCTGGTTAACTCAGAGCACTGGACGGGGGAGGCTGAGTTATGAAATTCCTCACACCTACTTTAATTAGAGCAACACCTCTTATTTCTTTTATGTATTAGATTTATTGGGTTTTCAGGCAGTCTAATTTGATTTTAGGTTGTCCCATGTCATACTGGGTAGGTTCATCTATTTTCAAATAGGAATAGGAAGCAGAAGAGGAGGAAGAAGAGGAGGAAGAGGAGGAAGAAGAGGAGGAGGAGGAAGCAAGGGAAGTTAATTTAACCTTTCTCACCCTTATTCTACATTTTCCAGGAAGGCATTAGTTGAGAAATCCTGGAATATCTCACAGAACTATAGGAAGTCTTTAAGAAAAATCCTCAAGAAAAAGAATTCCAGGTCTTTTCCAGTCCAGCAAACTGAACTGCATGAATTTTCTCTGCAGGGTGTTTCCAGTCCAGCTGGTTTTCCTGCATAGAATCTCATCTGAAACTCTTCTCTTACAACCTCATCGTCCTGGACCAGATAATCAAGCCCACCTGGAGTGGGGCGCCAGCCCAGGAGGCTCGCAGGGTCCTGGGCTGCTGGGCTCAAGGCTTTCTGGCAGCTTCACTAGCTGTTTACAGAGCAGCACGGGCAGGACTGGCATGGGCTGTAAAGTCGACAACGGGAAGGCAGCAGACGGCAGGGTCACAGGGCTGGTTTAGGGTATACGGCTCTGGGATAAGACATGCAATAAACAAACATAAAGAACATCAAGTCCCAGGAAGGCCAGGATTAAGCTCTCAGGCCAGAGTCACTGCCGCGGGGGTCATAATGGAAACTCAGAATAAATACCTTTTTAGGAAAGGAAACCAGAGACAAACTGTCTCATAGCGCACGTAGCGCGGAGAGGCCCTTGGGTCTCCCTGCACAGCACCCAGCCGTGAACCAGCCTCTTCGAGGTCAAGCTGCAGATCAGAGATGCAATTTACGCATCACCTTCCAGGCTGCTGGATTTTCCCAGTCGCCCAGTGGATCTGTGTCACGCTGACCTGGTGTACTTCGCCTTGCTGGTCTGCTACATCCGGGAAGTCCGTGCTGCCGCACTAACTCATGGTCCTTTAAATGTGCTCAGCTGCTTCTCTGTAAAGCCTCACTCCAGAAGGGACGCGGTCTATTTATTACCTTCTGACTCGGAAAAATAAGGAGACCCCATCGTGGGGTGCACTAATGCTTATGGTCTCCCTGGCCTACGACCCAGATGTGGTCAGGGCTTCACACCAGCTGGCCACAGCGTCTGGGGACAGAAATGGACAGCACGCTTGCCGGGAGCCACCCAGTCCCCAGTTGCTCACAGCAGTCTTTAAAAACGCCAGCTCAGCACCAGGCACAGGCCTCGCAGACCGCAGCACACGATGTAATATTTGCAACCACAGTAAAATTGGCCCAGATAATTTATTTTGAAAAATTCCAGACTGGGGCCAAGGTATAGAGAAACAGCTCCGTAATTTATAGGTTCCATTTAAGCCCTCTTCCTGTGAAATCAAATTCCTCCCTTTCCCCTAGTACTCCGTGCAGTGGCAGTTTCCTGGCCCTGCTGGAGCAGGCTGCTCTGGGGAGTTCCCCTTCTCCAAGCTGTGGAAGACTGTGAGCTCCCGTTCAGCCTCCAACCCGCCAAGTGCAAAGCCCTCACTTGGGAAGAGTCAGGATAGTCTCCGCTCGACTCTCCCTGTGGAAGGCTCCAAGGGCTGAGCGGCTGGCCCAGGAGAGAGTCTTCGTTCACAAGAACGAGAGTGAAGGGCGGGCTTCCTCAGAGTAGAATTCTGTGCCTACCTCAAGCTTTTTACAAACCTCTGGGCCTCTGCTCCCACCGCTGCTCTGCAGCCTGCTGTGCTGTGGATGCCTCCTCCATTACCTCTCACCTCCCACCAGAGGCCGCTCTGTCCTGTCCAGTTAAAGTAAGCGCCTCCTGCTGTCCTTCTGTTGTCATCCTGGGCTTATATACTTCAACTATAAGAAATTCATTTACTTGTATGTTCATTTATTAGCTTTCCATTTCTTCTAAAACACAAGTTCCTCGAGGACAGAAACATAACTGTGTTTGTTTTATTTTTGAGAAATAGTATAGTGTCATGATTCATTTATGGATAATGGAGTACTACTCTGTCGTAAAAAGGATGAACTTGAGTCATTTGTAGTAAAATGGATGCACTTTGAAGCCATAACGTTAAGTGAAATAAACCAGACACACAAGCTTAAATGCCACATGGTTTCTCCTATATGAGAAACCCAGAGTATGAATAAATGGAAAAACAAAAAATAAATAATAGGAAACAGGGAGATTAATCTTTTGCAAATGAGAAGGGGACCAAGAGATAGAGGGAGGGGGAATAGAGGTGAGGAGAAGAGGGTAGAAGAAGAATTAAGATGTATTATATACATGTATCAACTCCTCATGAGGAATATAATCCTTGTGTACCACAAACATGTACTAATAAAAACTAAAAAATTGCTCTCACAGTCCCTTTATATTCTCAAAGTTATTAAGTAGCACAACAAATATTTATGTGATTTTTTAATATAATTTATATTTATTCATATTTAACATGCTAAAATGAAACCTAACATTTTTAAAATATATGTTCATTAACTTAAAAACAAGAGTGAATCGTAGCATGTTAAAATGAATACATGTTTTTTCATTTAAAAAGTCGTTTTCCAAAACATATAAAAACATACCGTGTGATGACTGGCATTGTTGCACATTTTTGCAAATATTTTTAGCATCTGGTTTAGGAATACAGAGTTGTACTAGCACACATGCTTCTGCATTTGATTTGTTGTGATGTGTTGTTTTGATGAAAGAATGTGAAACAAATTAAAATATTGCACATATGTTTCTTTGATCTTACATCAAAAATTTGACAAGTGGTAGCTTGTTAATTGTTCGTTGGAAAGTGAAATCTGAATCCATTATCTACAGTTATTATGTTATCTCTATAACATACTCTGTTATCTCTGATTGTATTGTATTCCACTGTTTTGGGACTTTGGGAAAGTTGTTTCTCTAGGAGGAAACTTGTACTAACACAGAATGCTCACTCCGAAAAAGTTGCTGAATGAGTTACGTGTATTGTTCAAACGCTGAGAAACTTCATCACCTGTTGAAAAGCCACATTTGTCCACGTGATCACTGATCTCATGAGAAAAAGCTTCAAGTATTAGGAAGCTATTAGGGGTACAGTGACATACACAAGTTTTCAAAAATTCTAGTTCATGCTTCTAAACTCCAATTTTATAGATTCTAAACACTGTCAGTTGTTCATCTTTGAAGTGACAGGCTCATTTCACTTGTTTTGAGAAGCTGTCTACAAAATATCCAAGTGAGACTAACCTTAATTTGGTTCTTATTTGTTCATGTTCCATGAAGAACTTTGCTAGCTCACCTCCCTGATCAAAAATCCTTCATGCAATCATCACACTTTGTAAGCAGAACGAAGGCTTTATGAATACCTCTCACGTCAACACACGCAGAATATTTAAAACGTACATATTCAAGGGTTGACGTTCAATGCAATTAATAGGTTGGTGTTAGGAGTTTCGTTTTGCGTTCTGTGAGTGTGTAAAGAGCATGGTGACTACCGGCACGTTTGGTGCAAAGCGCTGGCTTGGGCAAGCCCCCAGTACTTCCTGTTCCCAGACCTGCTTTCCTCCAGCCCTGGCTGTCCTAAGTCTCCCTATTTCTCACACAGAGCACTCCATCCTGTGCCAACCTCGGCAGGCTTGACTCTAAAGAGCTGACCAGACACCAGCGACGTGGTAACACAGGCCCTGTCAGAGCAGGTCGTCTTTCATCACCAAGAGTAAAAGTTACAGAAGGGAATATACATAGCTCTGATCTAAAAATCTATTTACGAAGGATAGTGCAAATCAAAATTGCAGTCAGTTTCCAAGGTTAATTATCAGAGAGAACTTAATTCATACAAAAGCAAGTGACTCAGCACTCTGTTTTATCGGTCATCACGTCCAACTAAAACTGAAAGGAAAAAAGCAGCAGTCTGGTCATGTAGACAGGCGTCGCACCCCACATCTCAGAAAATGTGGTTTCAAACCCAGGTGACCGCAGATGTTCACATTCTGTCATCAATCATTTGCCTGTCTCAACTTTTGCTCTCGGTGGCATTGTTCCTTTTCATAGGTCAGTGCTCAGCTATGTAACAGAATTAACTACCAGCAGCTTCAGGCTTACACCCCACAACCTTGGAAACAACCGTTAAAAGGGAGTAAACTTGTCTAGGACGAAGAAGTCCCAGGTAGGGCAGGATTCTTACTGACCTTGTTTGGATGGTCATATAGCTGTTTCTTAAACAACTTGCTGGGTTCTGTCCTCTGCTGATTACCAGTCAATGAGTAATAAGTCTGGATCAAACGCAAGACTCTAGGAAGTAGATTGGTTTTTAACTAGGAGGATTAAAAATGGAAGAGGATGGATTACCCAAAGAAATTGAATGTGGTATTATCAAAGGAGGGGAAGGATTCACAAAGTAACATGCATGCTCTTGGGGCAGCAGCAGATAAATGTCACACTACAGTCACAGATCCTTTTAACAGTGCTCTTTCTTCCTGAAGGAGGGTCTTAGACCACGAAGCAGACAAATTTGGGCGAGTGAGCCTCTTCCATTTCTGTCACTAAGTGTCCAGCTCACCAATGAACCATCATTTTTTTCTGTTTTCCATTTTCCCTTTCATCTGACTCAGAGTCCCTTCTGGGCTTGCTATTCTTTCAAAACGCCTTGATTTGATCTGTCTTTCCACTGATCTGTATGATCACATTTGCTTCTTATCAGAGTCATTCTGATTGACACGTATTGGAGAGAAGGGCAAATGAAAGTGGGGAGATGACGTAAGAGGTTCTACCTCAGCGCTGTGACAGGGAAGGCCTGCTGGAGCTGGCATGGCAGTGCCGATGGCAGGGTGACCACGAGGACAGCGGTTCTGATGTGGTCATGGTGGAGGTGACGGTGCTGTCTTTAGGTGCTATCAGGCTTCTTTGTCTTCAAGCCTCTAGAGCTGCACTGCCCAACGCTGTAACCAGTAGCCATATCTGTGTGGCTGTTCAACTTTAAATGGTATAAAATTAAACATTTGGTTTGTCAGTGGCATCCGCCACATTGTAAGTGCTGCCAAGCCACATGCACCTAAGGGTGGTCCTGTTAGATATTCAGGTGTTGAACATTAACATCATTGCACAAAGCTTCGGGGAAGAATCCTGCTGTATTTGTTCCTCTTGCCACACTTAGAACAGCCTAACCACTAGTTAAATTTGTTCCCAGCCCTCAGTGGAAGGATCAAAGTTTTTGAAGGAGGAATTAAAGCATTAATAAGACATTTAGAACACAGTAAGCATCCAATAAATATATCTTAAGTGAAAAGCATCTACTAGATATAATTCTAGTCTTTCATCATATTACTTTTGCATCTAGTCAAGCTCAATTCCTATGTCAGAAAACCCATCTTGGGATTTGTGTGCTAGGGTAGGCCTTATTTATTGTCTTATTAACCAACCTAAAATCTCATCCATTGACTGCAATGTAAAATATTGTGTTTTGATGCAAGGAGTTCTAAATTTTATGGTAGTCATAAACATTTTATTTCAAATAAATATATTGGGGATGCCCAACTTATATGAGGTAAAGTCAGTGCTTCTCTAGTTAAATGGCTGGAGAGAACAACGTGCTCTGTGTCACTCTTCTTCACCCAAATTTCCTTGGACAGATTTACAGGATTTTTGGGCTGCACAGACTGGGTTGAAAAATGTACTTGCAGCAGAAATAGCATATGGTATTTACCGTCACAAATTCTGAGTTTCATTTCAAGCCTGCTATTTACCAACTGCATGGCCTTGAGCAAATCTTTGAATGTCTAGGACTTTGATTTTGATGTGTTCAGAACACGTGGATCAATCGTTCTCTTGTGTACAGATTTCTGTGCCTGTCGGCTGAGGCGTGCTGTGTGAAGGCGGTTTGCAATGTGTAATGCAAAGTGGTCACACAGTGGGACATAGCGCTTTGGCGCCTTCTCTTGCTAGAGTTCCACTCAAGGGCTGGAGCCACTTAGCTGCTGACAGGAGTGCACTTTGTCACCTCAGTGAGGCCCTCCCTGAGTTCGTGGGCGGGGGAATGAGGTTCTGACAATGGAAAATTGAATGCAATGATTCTTGCTGTGGCTTATTCTCACAGATCCTCCAGGCTTCCTCTGATGCTTTCCAGTTATTTCAAACACACCTTAGGGGATTCCCGGTGCACACTTACACCAGACAAGTCACTTGCAGTTGGTAGTAACTTCTCCCACCTCCCCCTCTGTTCTAACGGATGCCACAGCTGAGCCCCGGCCACATAGGTCCATAAAGGGACCACACTGCGCTCTCTCCCTCTGAGGACCCCCTTAGAACCCGCGCTGTCTGTGCAACATCCCAGGACGCGCTGTGTGTGTGATATCCTGGGACACACTGTCTGTGTGTTGTCTTAGGACTCCCAGAATCTTCCTCCACCACCGAGTAAGACTGCAGCCTTTGTCTCCCCTCACCCACACTGCCCCACACTCTGCTCACAAGTAAGTTTCTCTACAACTGCCTTCAGGGATACAGACCAATATCTTTCAATGATCTTTCAGTAAGACAATAATTTAGACAATCTCAGAGCAGACATTCATACAGGGTGCTTCAGAAGCTTAGTCAATGGGATAAAATGGGACACTACATGTCGACGGAAAAAAACATCCTTCGGCGTATTGCACTGTTCTTTTCCCCTACACGCGCCAAGCCTCTATTACAGTCTGCAGTGCACACAACTGACTGGCCGACCACTGAGTGCGTTCAATCCCCGGCAGCAGCAGCTGGCTTCCAAGACGGCCCTGTGGTCTTTCTCTCCTGGTACTCGTGACCCCGTGCGGTCTCCTGTGGCGAATTACAGCTGCTCTGTGTGACCAGAGGAGTGCGGGGAAGCGATAGTGTGCGACCGCCAAGAGTCCTCACAAGAGACAACGCGGTGCCTTCTCTGGGCGTTGGGACCAGCTCAGCAGGAGCCAGCTGCCCACCTGAAGAATGTTCGAGCTGTCCTGTGGGAGACCGCCGCAGAGGTGTGAGGCTTGGCCTCTGCGACCCGCGGTCTGCAGGAGCAGGTCAGCGGGAAGGGGATTCTCCCGCCTCTGTCCCACCCTCGAGTAATTAAAGACCGGCTGGAAGACGGCTCGGCTTCCTGAGGCAGACTGCTTGGGGAGGCTGCTCCCAAACTCCGGCCCCAAAGAGCACGGGACGAGTAATAAGTACGTATGATCGATTTAAGTCATTAGGGTTTTAGTTCATCAGTAATGAATCAATACAACCTAATATAATAACTAACTCATGCTGATTTCATTATTAACACTTTGACTTAATTTTACACTTTGTTTTCCATATGGGACCATGTAGATAGTCTAAGGTTTTAGAGATCCACTAAGGAGAGGGAAAAAAAGACATGGAAGTACCTGGAAAAAATAAATTATTTTAAATTTCACATGAAATGTTTGCCCATGTGTGGTCACGAAAAATGTCTTAAAGTTACAAACAAGGAAGAAGACATCCTTGCAGGTAGAACTATACCTATGAGGGATTGACGGCGACACGAAGGGCACATGTAGCATGTTTGCTGCAGAGTGAAATAGAGTCATTAGGGAAGGACTCACCTGTCAGAAATAAGGAAATAAATCCAGATAGTGCAAGTCAATAAGGCACAAATAAAATAACTTTAACAAAACAGAACAATGATCTTATTAGGATCTAACTGTATTATTGAGGTATTCTTGGGTTGCAAGCAACAGAATATAACCTAAATATTCTCACTACAAAAGAATAATAATTTACAGGGATCATATCGCGTAGCTCCTTACATTTATAGGACACTAGGAGAAGCTGCCTAAAATAAGATAGGAACAAGTCTAATCTAATTTGCTAGGTAACAAAAACATCTCTGGTCCTCGTGATGACCCTGTGGAATAGAAGTGTGTGAGTATTTTTTCCACAGTCTGGCTTCAATTCTTGTGTAAGTCTAAGTCTCCTGTATAACAAAACCTCAGTAAAGCCTCAATGCTTAGTTTTATGTCTATCTCTAAGTTAAAGAAGGGAATGAAATTCTTATTTAACTAGCCATTCATTTAATTTTTATTTTCAATTGGAAAAGTGTGTATACATGTTGTTCTGAAATAACGTATACATTATGGAGCAGTTCTCTACCTCCTAGTCTCTGGAGGAGACTACTAGGCTCAGGATCTACTCAGTTCAAAGAACTGAGCCCTGTCGAGTCTGGTTTTCAAACACGAGACAAAAAGGGAAACTGGTAACTAGAAGAACTTATAGGCTTGCTTCAGTCGGCCTTCACTTCCGCCATCCTCCAGGAAGTCACCCATGGAAGCTGGTGTTTGAAGGTAGGGCACATGTGACAACCCTGAGTACACTTATGGCGTCCCAGGTATTGGTGGAGCCCACACAAATTCTCCTAACCCTGCCTGTGACCCACATGTGGGTCAGAGGAGTATGGAGGAGACTGGAGAGGTAGTAAACAATGGTTTTCTTCTTCCTGAACACACAGAAAATTTACATTTCTAAGGCTATTTTGGTGTTAGTTGAACTATGAATCGAATCTGACCAATGCATGCGAGAGAATGCTAATTCAGGCCTGAGTCTAATAACCTGAACAGTGGCCCATGCTGTCTGATTTTCTTCAGCAAACACAGAGGTTGTGCATTAGAGATGTCAACATGACAAGACGGACAGAGCCCGGATCTCTGAACGATCAGTGGAGGAGAGCGAGAAGGGCGTCTCTCTGGGAAATCTGTCCACCAGCCGAGGAGAGATACATAAGCCTTTATCCCAAGAAGCCCAAAAGTTGGCATTTTTGCTACATCATAACTTGTGACTAAACAGAGAGCTCCTCGAAAGATTAAGACTTTTCAAGAATATATTCATGCCTTTGGTCATTAATTTCAATGCATAATCTTACTACTAGACTCCCTCAATTAATCATGAATTAATTAAGAGTCTTTGCTCTTCCCCAACTATTTAAGGCGCCAGGTCAGCACTCCAGAAGTACGTCACTCTCCTAGCTGGCTCTACTTGGGTCCTGGGTCTACTTTCCAACTCTCGCACCTCAGCCGGGAATGCCAAAGCCCACCAGAGAGACTCAATCAACAGTTAACAAGAGGGTGGCACGGGAGATTGCTATTCTCTTCTTTCTGGGCTTCTCTTTGATCCCTCAGCAATTGTATCCAAGTTATCTCGCAGTGCTAACTGTGGATACCAGAGTATTGAGGAGGCAGCGTTAGTCTATAACCGAGAACCTATATTAAATCCTTGCACAAGAACAGAGGTGTATGAGCTGTGGCCAGCCACCTCCCTTCTCTCTCTCTCTCTCAGTGTGTGTGTGTGTGTGTGTGTGTGTGTGTGTGTGTGTGTGTGTATGCTTGTAGGGTGGCGGTGGTACCCAGGGCCTCCTGCATGCCTGGTATAGACTCTATGCTATACTTCTGGCTCATAACGTTTTTTAAAGTTTGTAAATAAACAAGCACTAAAAGGAGAAAGTGGAAGAGAATCAGGAGCAACAACAAAGACCTGACATAGTCCACAAGCCTTAAATATTCACTTCCTGGAACTTCATGGTGAATATGTTGACCTCTACTTTAGAGCACTGGGTCAAAATGAACTTAAATCTGTGTAAATCTGAGGAATCAGTTCATTGACATTTCCTGGAAAACCATCTACTCCTAGGTGATTTTATTTTTTGGCATGCATTTTCAGAAATACTCATATGTGGAATTATTTTTTAAGTTCAGCCTTACTGAAGTACCCTGGTAAACTTCTGCAGTGTATGTGCACAGGATATAACTTCCCTCCCGAATATATATCCTTTCTCCAAACCTTCCGTGACAATAACGAATGTTGGCCTCTCACACTTTTGCAAAGATCTTTTGCATAATAAACAGAAATTGGTCTCGCTGTGGGCTGCGCGCGTTATCCTCCTATTCCCTTTTATCAGATTTAGTGAAATGCCTTTTGCCCTGGTGTATTTTTCTGACTATTTTTGTGACATTTCAGAGAAGCTATGACAGCTCCTCAAATTTTCTCGTCTCTAGGAAATATTTCCCTACTTCTAAAAATGTTTTATGAGACTTAGCATCTAGTTGCATTCCACATGTTTACGTTCCTATTTCTCATGCCCCCTAGAACTAGACACAACCCTTTTTGAAACATATTTTGGAAAATAATACAAATAACATATTTACTGGAGAAAAATTAGAAAACACAGGCAAATGTACTTTTAAATTCTGAAGACCCACTGCCATCGGACCAACCAAATGTACTTTTAAAAATTACCAGTGAAGAATTTCTGTGGAAAAGGTTGTCTTTGACCAATCTACTTCTCATTCATTGCACGAGCTCAGATGAATGCTCTGAAAGCATTGTGCACCCCAGTAATTCACTCCTAACCGCCCAGGCCACAGACACTACACAGTGACATGAAGCCTCATCCTTGCAAATATGCTTCCAAATATGCTTAGAAAGCCAATATGCTTCACAGCATGGAGCAGAGGGTGGGGGTCGAGAAAGACAGAAGAAAAGAAATAGAGGGTGAGCAGTGGAGGGGAGCGTGTGATACAGCCAGGGCGCCTGTCCCAGAATGGAGACGAAATTACCAGGCAGCCCGGTATTCCCTCCAGGAAAATCGGCTCTGTCTCTCGCTTCTTTCCATTGTTTCTGAGTTTTGTGGGTTTTTTTTCCCTTTTGGTCATTTGAATGTTTTTATTATTCTTTTAAAATTTTACTTGGCATGGATATTTATGAGGGACCTAAGGAGAACAGTCATGTGTCCGTGACCTAGGGAGGTCAGCTTAGCGAGTTGAGGGATCCAACACAGCTGCTCTTTGAGGGAGAAACCCACAGATGAGGGCAGCACTCAAGGGCAGCCACTGGCCTTCCACCAAGGTCAGAGGCCAGGACAGCATGTGACAGGCCTGACAGCCTACTGACTCCAGGAACCACTGAAATGCATCTTAAGATGGCCTCTTGTCCTCGGCCCCGAAGCTGCTTGATTAATTACAGAGTGGCGATCATACTGGCATTTCCGTGGAAGTCTCCTCCCTGTTTTGGGCTTCACTTTCATCTGAAGTAAGACTAGAACTACCATTCCTCAACTACGGTCTCTAGGGTCCTGGAAGATCCAGGAATAGGAAGCAATGACAAGAAGCATGAAATTGCTTTTAATATCTCTGAAGGTTTAATGCAAGTCATAAACCTGGAAAGAAATCACACCACTGAGTGTCTGCTTTTGCTTAGAACTTGTCACAGGTTTAAGGTCATGCTGGTCACGCGAAGATGATGCAAACCATCGAGGACTGAGCACTCTGGGGTGTGAAGAGGGACTCGACATTGGGAATGAGACACAGTCTTCGTGGTCGTCGCCAGGCCTGAGACCCAGACTAACTTGAAATGATAAATGAAAGGAGTGCTTGCTGACGAAAGGGACGACTCCAGAGAGGAGGGAACTCCAGACTGTCCCTCACGTCCTCTTGTTCTGCAGTTTTAGTTTCGTAATTTCTGTAGCCAAACTTTGTTTTAACTCTATTTTATAGTCTTCATTCGAAATTAACTTCCAAGGATCAAGGATCCTTTCCAAGGAGCGGAAAATCACCCCCCTGCAAAAAGCCAAAAGGGTGACATTGACCCCAGAGAAGCAGTCGGATTTACAATTCCTCCTCTTTGGCTGTACTATAGGCATAATTTAAAGGATAAAGCAGCATTTGGAAATGTAAATACCGGGCCTGAGCTTTGCCGGGATTGATTGATGTCGTCAAGCACACACACAAAATATTTCTTTATGTATGTTTCCATAAAGTTCCTTTAAAAATAGAAGCGTTTCTTTAATCTTCTTCATGGGCAGTGATGAGAATGAATTTGACAACTAGAAGGAAATTCTCACTGCTGTCTTCTCAAACTCTAGATGCTTTTGCGACCAAAGCATAGTCTTATTCCTGCTACGATATACTATTTCAGGCTTTCAACATCTGCCACTGGAATCATTTTAGTAACGGGTTTCCTGGCGCTAAATCTTACTATCTGACTGTGGTAGCCGGATAAATCTTTCTAAACCATGGTACAGAAAATATGACCCGCTTGAATCCTTCAACGACGCCGCGTAGAATGTAGAAAGTTGGGAAATCTCCATAGTCTAAGATCCAAGCATTTTTTTTTTTTTTTCCTGGCCTCCAAATTTATTGCAGAGTGCCTTCTCAACACATTCCCCTGCACCTTCCTCTCCGGTGTAGCTCCCTTCAACCATGCCCTCCAACTACAAGTTAGTTTTTTTTCTTTCATTCTTAATTTTTTTTTTTTATTAAACCTCAGGAGGCCAGCTCAAACACTTTTTAAAGAAATGTTGGATCTTTTGTGCTCTTTTCTCTCTGTATTTTCAAAGTATTTGGCATATACTTTCTGTGAGTCTACATATTGTTATACAGTTCTGCCTGTTATACTTATAAACTCCTAGAAACCAAGCCTAAGTTTTCCCTCGTATTTCTCCAAGGATTTCACAAATTCTCCATGATAATTTAGTTGCTCCCAAAGCAGTCAATGGCTAAATTAATATTTGAAATTTTTCCCAGAGAAATGAAACGACTAAATAAGAAGAGATGTCTTTTCCTACTTTAGAACAAAATGTAGGACTTCATTAAAAAATTACTTAAACTTCAGATAAGTCTCATCTTTGGATGAGCTTTATCCAAAGCTTCCCTCAGCCACGTTAGTGGTACCATTTTCCCGGGAGGCATGACTAAGAATCTGGTAGTTTATTTTCTTTTACTAGATTAGAAGCTTGGTCTCTGGTGGCTGCTGCTGGAAAGTCACCCTTTCATCAGGTACTTACCAAAGCGACTAGACAACGATTTTGCTTGGCTACAGAAAAGAACCTGCTCCAAATGAACAGAAAGCCGACTTCTTTCTACTCCGAGGGCATGTGCTTTGCTCAAGTCAGGGGAAGCAGAGTGGGATTCTGAATAGGTTTCAGCAGAGGATAGCTGAGGCCCTTGAGGTGACCAAGGAAGGACTTGGTGGGGAAGGTAAGAAGGAAAACTGAAGAAAGTTGAGAAATACAGTAGATGAAGTCTCAAGAAATAGGAGAAATTCAATATCAGAGGCAAGAAGATTTGGTGGAATCCACCAATGGGCGTGTTCACCCTCGAATGTATGCAGAAAATGTAGCACATACATAAATGGAATAATATTCAGTCGTCGGCAACAACACAAATGAGCGTGGAGGTCAAGCACAGAAAGAGACAGACAGATACTGCATGATCTCACTTACTTGTGGAATCTGGAAAGTCAGCGCAAGGAAGCAGAGGTTACCTGGGACCAGGGAAGGTGGGAGGAGATGTCGGTCCAAAGACCCAAAACATGAATTAGGAGGAGTAAGTTTAAGAGAACTGTTACACATCCTGGCTACTATTGTTAAATACTTGAAAATTATTTTAAAAATAGATTTTAAAAGTTCTCACCACAAAACAGTAAGCATATAAGATGAAGCCTCTATTAATCAGCTAGATTTAGCCAATTCACAAGGTATATATACAGTATATGAAAATATTGCAGTGTATACTCCAAATATATGTAACTTTTATTAGTTAAAAAAGAGAGGGTGTAGATTCCATTGTGTGTGTGTGTGTGTGTGTGTGTGTGTGGTGCTGGGGTTTGAACCCAGGGCCCTCCCATGCTAAGCAAGTGCTCTACCACTGAGCTCCTTTACCATGTCTTTCAGCAAAAAGTTACTGGCATTTGTGATAAAGAATAACTGCAGACCAGTTTTCTGCTGGCAATTTAATATTTCAGAAGACAAGGATAAGGGCCGATAATCTTATCCCAGCAGCTGACTGGAAACCAGCTCTTTATCTTTGCTTGTTGGCTCGCTGTGAGTCCTCTTGCTCCTTTTTTCCCTCTTTCACACACCCCTTCCTGCCTTCTCCATTCACCTGCTCTTTCCTGTCCTATCTTTTCCGCGGTGTTTCCTTTTCCGCTGATCTGTATCTTCTCTTTCTTTGTTCTTTCTTACTCTCCTCTTTGTTTATTAAATTATAATTTTCCTAAAAACAAACTTGTGGTAAAGGCCAAATTAAACATTCTATGGCATATTGACACAACAGAATACAGTATAACTATTAAAATTCATGATGGATATTTTTATGTAGAAAATATATAAAACATGTGGTTGAATTTTTTAAAAAAATCTACAGAATAGTGTCCATATATAGCAAAATACTACTTTAGAGACTAATTCTATTTATATAGTGATGGGATTTCACCAGGTAGTTTATGGAGTTTATAGGCAGATGATAGAAATATATTGTTTTATGATATTCCTTATCGTTTTCTTTTTTTCACTTTGGCTTAGTTTTGTTCTGTGTTCGCAGTACCAGGGGTCGAATGCAGGGCTTTCCACATGCTAGAATGGAACTCTACCCTCATTTTCTTGTCTTTCAGAGTTTTTCCTCACTTAATATACATTACATGTGAAATAAAATGGGCTTTTAAAGGAACCTCAAACATCGATTTTATGATGTTACAATTTTTTATTGAATGTTAATTTGCTTTTCTAAATACCGTGTGAAAATTATGCAGATGAAAGTGCATACTAAAGGGAGAAAATTGTATTAAAATCAGAATAATTTAGGGCAAGTAAGCGTGAATGATCGTCCAATCACTTAGAAGCCTAAAGAAGTGAAAGTAGAAGGAAAGTCCTCCCGGGCAGCGGGTCTGCGGGCTGAGCCGCCGGCGGTCGGGGCGCCCGACCCGCGCTGCAGACCGGGGAGACCGTGTCCCTTCTCCAACCTCCGGAGAACGGAGCAGAATTAAAGTGAAAATAAAAATAGCTATATTCAAAGGCGCAGTAAGTCACTCGCCACTGGCTGGTGAGTCTCGCTCCGTGCAGGCTGCCTGGGGGCGGGCGCGGGGCGGGGCGCGGGGCGGGGCGCGGCGCGGGGCTCGGGGCGGGGCTCGGGGCGGGGCTCGGGGCGGGGCTCGGGGCGGGGCTCGGGG